>PVJC01021247.1:0-20123 GCA_004026665.1 Murina feae | reverse complement strand
ATTTTATTCAGTACTCATAGCACACTTTTAGCCTAAAGAATCACATACTGTTTTTAGAATATTCACTTAAATATTTCTTCCTTATCGGTTCACCATTCTCTTTTTCAGAAACTCCTACTAACTGACTGTTGGAACTTTACAATCTCTTTTTCCATATCCCTTTACTGCTCTATCTGTCTACCTAACATCTATCTAATCTCTCTAAATTACATTTTTGGTTAGTTCTTTGTAACTACTTTCTAATTCACAAATTTTATCTTTAAATCTATTTATTTCTTAAATTTTTATTTTGATGACCATATTTTTCATTTTTAAGATTTATAATTAATTCTTTTGTTAATATCCTGATGTTCTTGTTTCATGTTTTTATTTCATAATTTTGTGCCCTTTTTTTTAAAGGAAGTTATTCATTCTTTTATCTTTTCAACATCCTAGACATACTTATTTTAAAGTCTTTGTCAGGTTGTTCCTTAAAGCCATCTGGGATGAATTAATGTTCCAACAGTAGATTTTGCTGCCTATCTTTCTTGGTATTACATTTTACTTTTTATGTGCTCACAATGTTTGGCTGGTAGGCTCATTTTGAGTAGGAGATTCATTCTCACTCTCACATTTTAATATAAGGCAAAAACATTCATAAAAACGGAAACTACATACAAATAAAGGGAACCAGCTGTCAAGAAGATATTTTATACAAATGTTAGTAAGATTGCATATTATAAACTACAAATAAAGGGAGATAGATGCAATTATTTATCAGAAACTGGGGACCTAGTGCTTACCATGAGAATCTGTATACAGTAGATGCCTCAATTCATATTATAATCTTGGGTTTGGTTTGTTGAAGACTTCAGCTTGAATTGTTTAAACATGATGAGCAACCAATATTGAGCTACCCAAATTAAGAATCTCTGAAATGAAATTACATTAGAACATATTGTGGCATCACAGATGTAAACTATGCAAGAAAATTCTAGTCAAAAATTTAAAATTAGAATCCCAGGCAAAAGTTCTACCTTATATTTTATTTCTAACCAATCGCATTAAACAAATAACCCTACTTGACCTCTTTTTCCTCACTATTCCTTCAAATAATCACTGAATATAGTCCTCATAATTGATGATTGTATAAAATGTATGCCCAAAACTTTTTGTCAAGACAGACTCTCATAAAATGTCCCACTTGTATAAAATTTACTATATCCAATGGTTTCTTAAGTAACTTCCACTGGAGCTGACCTCTGCTTACAGACAGACATTCTTTGTGCTAATGTTCCAGACATCACATGTAGAAGGAAGGAACATGATGATTAGCCAAAAAAACTATAATTATGAGACTTAGTGACTGATAATGTATTCCACTTTTACCTTTGCTAATGTTTTCGCAAAACTGGGCTGGGTTCAGTGTTTTTACACTAGAATCTGTAGACATTTATCCACCTAATAAAATAACCACACAATCTGGTGAAATTCTGCATACTTGGCAGCCCTTCCCACCCCAAAGCCTGGAACAGCATTGGTTCAGCAGGTGTGGCTGAGAGGCCAGAGAGCTAAAGTCGGGAAACCTGCCCAGCACCCCATGGACAGGGAGGAGGGGGGGTGGCAGGCAGGGGGAGGGGGAAGCAGTGTGCCTTACTGAAAGCCATGTTGATATGATACCCCAGCTTTTTAACTGCCCAAAGAACTTTATTCATTCACAACAGATAATGAAAACTACAGCAACTGAGGAATTGACACTAGAGACCAAAATTGCAATAAATTAAATTTCTTCTTAATAAGAGATGCCATGTATTTTTAAAGTTTTTTTTTTTTGACATTTAGAATATACGTCCCACATAGCATTTCACACTATTTTTTAAAAACATTTATTTATTGATTTCAGAGAGGAAGGGAGAAGGAGAGAGATAGAAATATCAATGATGAGAGGGAATCATTGATCGGCTGCCTCCTGCACACTCCACACTGGGGATCAAGCCCACAACCCAGGCATGTGCTCTTGGCCAGAATCGAACCTGGGACCCTTCAGTCCGCAGGCTGACACTCTGTCCACTGAGCCAAACCGGCTAGAGTGCATTTGGTGCTATTGAACACATGAGAAACCTACTCTTCCCCTTTTAACCAACTCTTCCCCCTTTAGCCCCTTTCAGAGTAAGAATGGACTGTGTGCGTGGCCAGGAGCACTTTCCTGCTACCCTCGTCCTTGAGTGGCTAAGCTGAAGGCAGACAAATGTGTGGATCTTCACAGCTTCCACTTGTTCTTACACCTGAGTCATCTTTTATTTATGTCCTTCTATGGCACAGAATAGTTGTGGGCAACACCATTCATCAGCCTAATGGGCTCAATTGGAAAGCTCTCAAGTCCCCTGGGACATGCCTTGTTCTAAGAAAAGAATTGCTAACAGGCTTCTTAAGCTAGGAATTTGTGTCTTATAAATTGACCTTGTGAGGTTATTTGTGGATCCCAATAGGGAACTGGTTTTCTTAGGCCGCTGTGGCTCCTCAGCCCTCCCCACCCCCACCTCAGCCATCGATGTCCTCTGCCAGCCTCTGCCAACTCCAAGTCACACAATAGGAACCATACTTTGAATTTTGAATTCTGATCTCTTCCTGGGCTAGTATACGATACTCTCTTATGATTCTGGATGATTCTGGGCAGTGGTAGTGAGGTGACTTTGCCCAACTGCTGCTAATGTAAGTCTCTGAGCATATGTAAGGTAAGCAGCCTACGTGATGGTGCTTGGAGGTTAGGTGTATTGCATGCATCTTTTAAAGATTTTTTTATTGATTTTTAGAGAGAAGGAGGGAGAGAAAGAGAAACATCAATGAGAGAGAAACATCCATGGACTGCCTCTGCATGGTCCCCACTAGGGTGTAAGCCTGTAACACAGGCATGTGCACTGACCAGGAACCAAACTGGCACCCTCTTCTGGGTGCATGTGTCAATGCTCAACCGCTGAGCCACACCAGCTGGGTTGCATGCATTTTCGACTTACGGTATTTCCAACTTACTATGGGTTTATCAAGACATCAGTTGAGAAGCAGCCTATATGTTCCTGTCTGCGAACTGTGCTCCTCTGCTTTCCACGGTAGACTCAAAGGCTTCGAGTGTGTTTGTTGCTGGATCTGTTTGTTCCAGTTGAATTTGTTCCTATAATTGTGGTATTTAATGAATTAATATGTAAACCAAAGAAGCATGGGGTGGAGGGAAGGAGATTATTGTAAAAAAAAGTTTAATTTATATTTTTCTTATTCCCAACTTCATTAAAAAAAATTCCTACCTCCATCATATCAAATATAGTGGCTTCAAATGACTGATAAACTCTATCAACCATGTGACCATATTTGTGAGTTACATCCTCTCTTAGTTTTCCATGACAGTATTGTCTATGGAAAAACATCCATAGCTGTTGGTGTGTTTGTAAATTGGGTTATCTTTTCTCCCTAGATTTAACCTGCGAACCAGTGTCTGATTTAGGTATCAGTGTAACCTGCCTTGATAAAAGTTGTTGTTTAGCCCTTCTATTCTCCCCTTTAAGCCATGGTAAGCTCCTGTAATGCTCACAGACACATATTTAATTAACCTCATGGAAGAGAAATAGAAAATCCAGACATTATAATTGTTGCCCTTGAAAGGGAGACAATGTGTATATACCAACATCCGGTCACTTTCTAACATAATATAACATTAGAAGTGATTTACAGCCATCCCAAGGTGGACAGACCCTTTATGTGACTATTGGAGGACTTAATAAGGACTTGTTGGACGTATGGATACACAGGGAAAGCCATTTCTATGGGGCTGCCATACAGGGATCTCTGATTAACGAATTAGGAATTAAGCCATGCTGAATTCATTCCACAAACATGTGTTAAATGTCAACTGTATACCTACCAGTTGGCAGGTAACTGCTGGAGCCACAACAAGCCGAAGTGGCTAGATGCTTGTGACAGAGCTAAGACTTCAGGCCAATGGGAAATGCAGAGATGCCGTTTCCTCTCCAGAACCACACACTCTGGGAGGCTCTGACCAGATGTGCACCTGACCAGCGGGGCAGAATGGGGTGAAGGGAAAGAAAGCGTTCTCATGAAATCTACGAGCTCTCGACATCTCAGTCTTGCTCCAGTAATGAAGCATCAATTTTTCTTACAGTGTATGGCGTTTGACAAGGCATTGCCGTGGCTACGGAATCTCACTACAGTGTTTTCTCTTCTAGGATATCAATGAGTGTATTCTCGAAAACTATCCCGAGTGTTCCAACCCCAGGCTATTTTACATTATCCCGTACTTCTGTGGACAGCATCCCAGATGCAGGTAAAAACTAAAGCTCATGGCATGCTCATGGGGAGGACAGGGCCATAGTCTCTCGTCTCTCAACCTCCTGGAATTCAGTGAATATGGACTGTTAATCTTTGAAGGTCTCATTTGAGACTCTGAATGTCCTGCAAATAAAAAAATTAACAAGTTCTGACAGAGGCCTTGGGACAACCCCACTGGAATGCCAACCAAAGTCTTTTTTCACACACTTAACACTGTGTGATAAGCTGTTGCTACAGAGACACGAGATAGTAAGGACCAGTGGTGAGCACCAGCCTGCTCCTCCACAGTGACTGTACCCCATTCACAGCTGTCCTGGCCTGTGCGGCATGTCTAGTTGGGTCTGAAACACTGGACGCTCACACCCAAAATTTGATAGTATCTTTCTCATGAGACATACTTCGTAGAAAGAGAGGAAAGTGCTCTCTAGTGATTGCCCACTTTAGAGAGTGACTTACTCAGGTCTGAGGGCCCAGGTCCTGCATTAGCATTTCCCGGGTACTTGTTAGGAACCCTTACCTCATCACCGTCTCTGGGGGCTGGAGCAGGCCTTTGTAACCATCTCCAAGGTGATTCTGTTCTGGTTACAAGTGCAGTTCATCATGCTGGACACATGTGCAGCCTGGAAGAGAAATAGTAGCAACAATAAATACCGTCTTTGCTTGATGGAAAATAAACCCTGTTATGAGGAGCAGCACTTTTCTCCAGAGAGACACGAATTAGAAGGTCACTGTGTTCCTGAAGAGGTCAGGGGCAGAGAGCTGGTTCCAAGTCACAGCTCATTCACTGTACTTGTTGCTGCCGCATGATTACTATTTCATGGTTATGTGTGTTGCCATGGTGTTGAGTTGACCATAACACAAAAGTTTGTTCATGGTCAGAGTTTCTGGGCTAGAAGTGTCAGTGCTCTGCTTCCTCCTAAACTTCCTGAGTTCAGGAGGCCTCCCCACCATCCTCACCCCTGTAATAAAGGTCACCTGGTTCCAGGCCAGTGCTTCAGATGCTGGGACAGTTTGGGGCCAGGTGACTTACTTTCTGTCACAGTGAAGATGTTTATTCCAAGAAACGTGATTCTAACTCCCTCAGTATCTTTTTAACTATCTATCACCTGATCTTGGAGAGAGTACTCATGATTTCTTATCTTGGCTTCAGACAGGATGATTTTCAAAACTCTTTCAAAATGTCACTTTTTTCCACCTCAACAACAATTATTTGAGCTAGGTAAGGGTTATTATTACAATTTTTCAGAAGAGAATTTGGCACACCCCAACTCCCCCAGGTAGGAATGGCAGCCAGGCCTGGAGCCCAGTTCCTACGATCCCCCTTTTTCCTCGCTCACATACCTGCTGTCCACTTGGGGATCTGCTCTATGAATGAGTTTGGGGGGTTTTCCTTCTATAATTTAAAAAAAACAGTCTTAAATGCTTTTTAAAAAAATAAGGTGATTAGCAGACACGACCCGACCCCTATTCTGAGTCCTACAGAAATACCATGTCAATGAATTTCACATTTCAGCACTTCGATCTTCATTTTCTTGGTGCTGTTTGGTCCTCCTATTAAAAAGCTATTCTAGTCACTCCTTGGTCAATGTTTATTAGAGCTAGGACCTAACTTTCTGTGCCAGTAGCCTTCTTCCAATGAAGTTCAAGGCCCTGCGCTAGGTGTTACACCCTGGTGAGAGGGATAGCAGTGAGAAGGCGTTGGGGGCAAGGGCGAGGGTGCCGGCCCGGAAGGAGCAGGGCAAGCTGCTGGAGGCGCCCACATCAGGGCTGGTCCTTGAAGAAAGGGGATGTGCACGTATGCAAATGAGGGCGGATGGGTCAAGAGATAACACTTTCAGCATGTTGCTGCTGCATCTCAGAAGTGAGTCTCTGATTTAAAAATGATTGTTCTGTCCATCAAGGGAGCCTGGTGAGTGGGCCCTGGAAAGAGCAAAACTGAACGTGAATGAAAACTTCCTGCTTGTGGGGATCCTTGAAGAGCTGGAAGATGTGCTGCTGATACTGGAAAGATTTTTACCTCATTACTTCAAGGGTGTGCTCAGTATCTACAAAGACCCAGGTAACTGTAAGCACGTGCTTCCCTGTTTCTAGCGTTAGTCAACTTGAAAAGGACCCTGGAAATGCAGGAGTGGAATCATCTCTCTTGTTAAGGAAGGTAAGTGCCCCTGGCTCACTAAGCAAGGTGAGAGCTATCAGATGCGAATGCCCAAACCTTGAGCCTCAGGCTCAGACATACAGTTGCCGTGTTTCAAAGGCTGGTGGTTCCATTTTCCCAGCCTTTGGAACGTGAAATTGGTACTATGTCCATCAGCCTTGTTGCTGGTGAGCGTGTTGCTGGGGTGACCTAATGTGTAGGCTCTGCATATCTGGGGTCCATTGATGGAAACGTGAGGCAGTGAAGGGACCATCGTGCAATGAAGTATCTCTGACTCTATTTCCAGTTGACAAAAGCACTCTGGTGAACAAAATCCTGGCAAATAGAATAGACAGAGCAGCAAATTGAAAATATAACTATGATTTTATCCTGGCGAGCGCAGGCGTTTCCAAATAGAAGCAAGAAAGAGAATGCTGCAAAGCAATTACGAAGGTTGCCCGCAGTATCACAATAAATACAATTACTTTCAGAAATCCATTCACTTTTGTCATTATTATTTTATCCTGAGAGAAAAGACAAATGAGATGGTGCATTTCCTTCCTATTCTCCTAAGCCTTGCATATTTACTCACTCATCTGTTTATTGTTTCGTCTGTCATCTGAAATGGGAGGCAGCCTTCTGCCTTGGAGAAGTGAGGAGCAACCAAAAGGCTCTTCAAATAGAGTCCGCTGCCTTAAATTCCACAGCCAGGCAGTGGCCTCGCACCACACCTGTGGCCTTGGCAGGTACCCATCCCAGGTAAACTGGTCTTTGCGTGGAGGGAGCCTTGGATTCTATTCCATGACGTGCCCTCCTACCCCCAGTGTTGCGCTGGAGGAAGATGGCTGGGGATTCCACCTCAGTCTCTCAGCTCTCTCATCCAGAGATAAGTTCCCATGACCTAGAGGGAGGAACATGACCGACAACCTCAAGGTGTGCCCGCCTGTGTCTCCTCAGCAGGAAATGTGGTTTGAAAAACCAGATGCATAATAAACCCTAAATAGTCAGTTTGGGAAACTAGGTCTTCCTTTGCCCTTTTAACAATTTAAAGAATTTAAGGAATTTAAAGAAACCCAATGTGGTCAGTTTTTTTTTTAAATATATTTTATTGACTTTTTACAGAGAGGAAGGGAGAGGGATAGAGAGTTAGAAATATCGATGAGAGAGAAACATCCATCAGCTGCCTCCTGCACACCTCCCACTGGAGATGTGCCTGCAACCAAGGTACATGCCCTTGACTGGAATCGAACCTGGGACCTTCAGTTCGCAGGCCAATGCTCTATCCACTGAGCCAAACCAGTTAGGGCATGATCAGTTTTTAGTTCTATAAGATAGGAGAAGCTCTGGTCTTTATGCAAAGTGGGATCTTCTCCTAAATGAGACTCCCTTTTTTACATTATTCTTGTTATTTACATTATTCTTCATTATTTTACCTCTCGGGCTTGATCTTGTATGGCACGAGAGCATGCAGGTTGCGTGTGTGTGTGTGTGTGTGTGTGTGTGACACATAATATGAGGTAAAAGACTAACTGAATCCTGGAGACACTTAGTTGTTAAATAAGATGAATACAGTCTTGTCCCAGCATCTGGGAAGAGTATCAGTGAGCCCACGTCACATGTTCTCCATCCTGGGATCGGGAACTGACACTAACTCAGATCCCAGATGCCAAACTCAGCACATCGAAGGTCAGCATCGGCAGTGTGGGCCTGAGGACTTAGATGAGGACATTTTTCTATTTGTTCTTCTTAAACACAAATACACCACAAACAAAAGGCTTACCCCAAAGAGCCCATGTAACTGCTGTTGTCAGGTTATATCATCTTGACTTCCCAACTGCTTGCTTCATTTAAATGCATGACTTCGCAGAAACTGTGGGCCTTGGTCCCATGACTGTAATTAAAGTGGAACGCATTTCTGAAAATTGAATTACCGTTAGTTTGTTTGCCTTCAGCCACAATCTTTCCACCTATAAATTAAATGTTTTCCCCCTTAGAGTTTGGGATAGCAGGATATTAATACTCTGAGGCTTCCTCCGAGAGAGAATAAGGGAAATCTGATCCTCTGTGTAGTGGATGAGAGGTTTCTATAAACCCAGAGCCAGCATGCACCCAGTTGACACAGTCCAGCTGTACTAGTGGTAAATAGTGGAACACATCCATACTGCCTTCTGTGCCCACCCTCAGGGGCACCTCCCCTCTGCCCCTCAACAATGAAGGATGAAAGGGTCTTTAGGACTCTGGCCTGAATTCAGTTCCTGAATTCTGGTTGTTGCATATTTTGAATGTTACCTCAGAATCATTCTTCAGCTGCCATATGTCACCTCAGAATCATTCTTCAGCTGCCATATGTCATATAACAAATGAACCTCTGAATGAACCTTCAGTAATTTTCACTGTTTCCTTATCTGTTGGCATCTTCCGGAGAGATTTTTCTATGATGGCACTGAAGGCCAAGCAGCTCCATAGTTGCTCTGTCCCAAGGACTCTCCACATCCTTGAGCAATGAACAGAAGATGAACATGCCCTCCTGGCCAGCTTCGCAATATGTTTTACTTCTGCAAAGACTTAAGCACCTGCATTGTTTTCTCGGGGTCCACACACCAGAGAGTTGGTGTCAAAGCAGTTAGAAGAAGAGCCACAGTGAGGCCTTGGTGCATTTTTAGTCTAAAACCACAGATTTTGGCACACTCGAATCATTGCTCTTGCCTTTTATAAAAAACTAGAAGCCAGGTGCACAAAACTTTGTGCACTCGGGGAGGGAGGGGGGTCCCTCAGCCAGGCCTATGCCCTCTCACAGTCTGAGACCCCTCGGGGGATGTCCACCTGCTGGCGTAGGCCCACTTCCTGGGTGATCGGGCCTAAGCTGGCAGTCAGACATCACTCTGGCAGCCGGGAACCCTCAAGGGATGTCCACCTACCAGTGGGGAGCAGGCCTAAGCTGCAGTCAGACATTCTTAGCGCTGCTAAGGAGGCAGGAGAGGTTCCCACCACCACCGCTGTACTGGCAGCCATTAGCCTGGCTTGTGGCTGAGCAGAGCTCCCTCTGTGGAAACATACTGGCCACCAGGTGGCAGCTCCTGCATTGAACGTCTGCTCCCTGGTGGTCACTGTGTGTCATAGTGACCAGTCATTCCCAGTGGTTCTGCTGTTAGGGTCAATTTGCATATTAACCTTTTATTATATAGGTCAGAGGCCTGGTGCATGGGTGGGGGTCGGCTGGTTTGCCCTGAAAGATGTCCTGCTGGGGTGCCTGTCCAGCCTTGGTGAGGGGCTGATGCTGTTTGCAGACTGGTCACAGCTCCTTCAGGGTAGGGTCTATACTGGGGTGCCTGGCCAGCCTGGGTGAGGGGATGAGGGCCATTATCAGGATGGCCATGGCCGTGGGCTGGAAGCAGGTATCTGGGATTTATTTGACTTCTATAATTAAAACTTTGTTGCCTTGGTCCTGCTCAAAGCCTCTAGCTGGAAGCAGGTATGTTGGGTTTATTTACCTTCTGTAATTGAAACTTTGTTTCCTTGAGCAGAGCTCAGGGTCCACAGGGCAGGTGGGAATCAGCTTCCTCCATTGCCAGGGCAATGCAAGCCTTCTGCCTTGCTACAGCTCCCTGGCTGCCACCATCTTTGTGATGAAGTGAGGGTTAATTTGCATATTACTCTTTTGCCTGGACAGAAGACCCCCAAGCCCCTCTGATCACCAGATTCACAGAGCCCAGGCCTCTGCAATCACTGGCTCTGATCCTGCCCCCCTGCCATCGCCGGCTCTGCCCTGCCCCACTGGCAGCCTCTGGCCAAGGCTGTAGCCTGGGCAGGGGATCCCTAGGCCCCTGCTTTGCTGGCTCTGCCAGTGCCCAGACCCCTGTAATCGCAGGCTCCGCCCCTGCCTCTCTGATCACCAGCTCCACCTCTCCATGCCTGAGGTCTCTGGTGAAGGCCTCTGGCTTGGGCAGGGGACCCCCCAGCCCCTCTGATCACCTGTTCTGCCTTTCGGGCCCCCCGCCTTCCCCACCACCTGCCTGACTAACAGCCTGACCACTTCTGTGGCAGGGCTGAGCTGGACTGGGCACCGCCATCTTGTGGCTATGGGGGCCACCATCTTGTGGCTATGGGGGAAGCCATCTTTGTGATGGAGTGATGCCTAATTTGCATATTACTCTTTTATTAGATAGGATTTTTATAATTAAGTAGCCTAGGGAACAAAGGGAAGAAAAATTAAAATTAAAATTAAAAAATTTTAAATTGAGGAACCTCATGACCTTTAAATCCTTGCAGATTACCTGCCCATGGAGTTGAACTAAGATGCAAACACTCCCCCAGCCGTTGTTCTTTGGTATATTTTCTGTTACTTAAAAAAATGCAGGTGTGCTCTGATTTGTAGTAACCCCCTTCCAGCAATACCAAAAATATTTATACCAGTCTCGTTGCTAAGAAAAAGCATAAATAGCAGTGACTAGGAGCTGGTGAATAAAGTAATGTCTGTCATTCAAATGGGTTGTCACTTATTCCGGATTAGAATGATTTTCACTAATTCTTTCCAATCAGTCTGACTTGTTCCAATACCCACCCTTTAAAGAAGTTAATAACGTCTCCTTTAAATAGCAGCTTGCTTGTTTGACTTCCCCTCTTTATTTCTTGTAGGCAGGTATGCTGATAAGTTAATTTGTTTCCTACCTAACATAATTTTTAGAAAATTTTTGTTAGAGTTACGTTATAGTAAAACTGCATTTTGTGGAGACCTGGTTAGTGTATCTCAGAAGTTTATGATAGTAAGTCCTCAAGGTGAACTGAAAGTGGAAGTTTTAGCATGAAGTTAAGGAAGAGAATATGTGCGGGTGTTTCTTACCATCGAGGGCAGTGGTTCTCAACCTGTGGGTCGCGACCCCTTTGGCGGTCGAATAACCCTTTCACAGGAGTCGCCTAAGACCATCCTGCAAATCAGATATTGACATTACGATTCCTAACAGTAGCAACATTATAGTTATGAAGTAGCAACGAAAATAATTTTACGGTTGGGGGTCACCACATGAGGAACTGTATTAAAGGGCCCGAAGGTTGAGAACCACTGCTCTAGGGGAAGTTGCTGATATTGCTGCAAGTGTCTTGGGCGAGTGCTCAGTAAACTTCACCCCACTTGGGTATCAGGGTAAATTAGGGAGAACTGAGGCCCAAACAATGTACAAGCTAAGAGCGACGCAGTCTTCTTTCTAATTAATTAAGCTTCATTTCATTTGCTCATGGCTTTTACCCTTTAAAAATGAGAAACTGAGGCCAGCCCAAAGCATTTGAGAGAGTGACCCATAGTCAACCACCACAATGTGAAAGAGGCAGAACTCATATTTCTGAGCCACGAGTGTTAACGAGTCCATGTATATTTTTCCCCTTTAGATCTTAGAAACTGGCACAAGGTGAGCTATCAGTATTTTTTTTGGTCATAATTTCCTTTGGAGCTAAAATCACAGTAGTGTTAAAGGTCAACATAAATAAACAAATTGACGACAGAGCGTATGTGAATAGTTGTGATAGATCAGTCGTTATGTAAACGTCCCTCAGAGAAACCTTTGACTTGGCAAATAACTGAGCTGTTCTAGTTCAATATTGCCACCTAGCATCCAGACGTGGAACTATATGACCTAACATTAACCCATTACTTTCCATTTGTAGCATTACATTCATATTCATCCTCAGCCCATTTTCATTACAAGTGTAAACATTGGAGTCACAGCAGGGGACTTACTAGACTTTCCTAGGCTGCCCTGAAAATCTGGCCACCAACTATTGCAGAAGAAAAGCGTGTAATTCCAAACAAATGACTCATTTTGACCATTTAAGTTCATTCCTAAAGAGGATGTTTTGTTTTTAAAATATTTTACTTAAATATGTTTATAAATAATGATGATAAGTAGAGTACAAATTTAAATATTATCCTTTTACTCAGCATGAATGATGCTTAGACCTCCCATCAGGAGTATAATAATGTACTCTCTGAATTAATTTGCTTTGCAGTACTTAAATCTGAAGACATTGACAGAAAATATTAGCAAATATGTCAAAGAGAAATTTTAATATAGTATTCTATAGGAAAAATACAGGTTCTCAACTATCAATAAAAATCTTAATAAGTTAAAAAAAAACAACAACCACGTACGTGAGTAAATTTTGGCCTGTGTGTCATAAAGAACAGTCCTTCTGTAAGAAAACGGCAGTGAGTTGGGAGTTAGAAGAGACTTCTAGTCCTCTTTCTGCTACGGGCTCTGCCCACATGACCCTGAGCAGGTGTAGCTCTGGGTGGACGATCGCTAAGGTTTGTATTATTATAACACTAAAGGATCACATAGAATGCTTTGTTTTGTGTTTTTTTTTTAATTTAATTTTATTGATTTTTTACAGAGAGGAAGGGAGAGGGATACAGAGTTAGAAACATCGATGAGAGAGAAACATCGATCAGCTGCATCCTGCACACCTCCTACTGGGGATGTGCCTGCAACCAAGGTACATGCCCTTGACCAGAATTGAACCTGGGACCCTTCAGTCCACAGGCCAACACTCTGTCCACCGAGCCAGACCGGTTAGGGCACATAGAATGTTTTAAGGTTGCTTTTCTACCTTTCACTTTTAGCACAATTATAGGGTGCTTTGAGCACCCTATAAGAAACAAAAACAAACACCACCCAACTTTGAACATTGCCCATTGCCTTACTTAGTCATTTCCAGGTTTAGTTATGGAAACTATCGCCACCTAAAGGACATGACGGAATCCTGGCTAGAGAGAAATTCCTCCAGAATTGGTTTCTCCCTGTAACAAGTGATCAAGACAGGGATCCCAATTCAAAATCTCTGGTCACATTGTCCAGCCCTTTCTCTGTACACCTTATGCATTTTTGTCAAGAGGACAGGACATCGTATTGATTAGGGCACAGACTCTCAAATCGACAGCCTAGGTGCTACAGCTGTTCCTCCGCTCAGCACCTGTATAATCAGAGGCAAGCCATCAGCCCTCTGAGCCGGTTTCCCCACTTGTATAATCTACATAAACAATACTGTCTACTTCACAGGGTTGTTGAGAGATGTATCTGACAAATCCATGTGAACCCCTTAGCCCAGAACTTAGCATATGACAAGGATTCAATAATTATCTCATCAAGGGAGAGAGGCGGGACCTGTGTCTGTGAGAAATGGGACCTTAGGCTCTCTTTCTAACTTGGACATTTGAGAGAGGAGAAAGAGAGAGGATGAAGCTTGACTTATTTCACCAGTGACAGCTGACCTATGACTATGAAATTGCATGCCTTTAGGAAACAGTATTTCTGATTTAAGGGAAGGGGACAACTATTTTCTGGACAATCCCTTGTTCCTCAGGCAATCATGGGGAATAAATTGAATGGAACTATTACTACAGTGACATTCTCAGGGACTTGACCCTAGCCACTGAGGTGTTTTTCTTTTTTGTTGTTGTTGTATTTTTTTTTGTTGTTGTTGTTTTTAATCATGTTTTTATGCTTGAACTCTTACCAGAAATATCAGGGAGTTAACATTTCAACATTAAATGTTGAGATGTGATTGGGCCAGTTGCCACTAACTTATACTGAGTGTTGAAGTTTTCAGACTGCTATATATCATGTAGGATAGGTGTCCAAAGATTTTATGGAGTTTTTATTTTAAGTAGATCCTAAGATTCAGTTCTTTAAAAAAACTTCAGTTCATATTCCACGTGCAGAATTGCGTCCTTTGGAATGCTGTTAATGAATTAAACTGTACAGCAGGGGGCGATGTCTCTCCATTTTCTCAAGGTAGTGCCTGTGGTTTCCTAATAGTTTGTTGCATCTGTAGACTGGAGGGCTGGTACATAAGGCTTGAACACAGATGTACAGTTAGGCTCAATTTGGGGCCTAAAAATGGAATCTTGAATATCAAAGGATTCCAAGTACAATTGATTGCAGTGGTCCAAAATGTGTTATATGAGAGTTAATTGTGGGGGTGGAAGGAGCGGGGAGTGGAAAAGATAGAGTTTTGCAATTAATAAGTTTCTGTGGTTAAAAGAATATACAGTAGTTTCCCTTTATCCATAGAGTATATCTTCAAGACTCCCAGTGGATGCCTTAAACAGTAGCCAGTATGCACCAGATGGTATATCCACTATGCTTTTTTCTCTACATACTTTCCTATGGCAAAGTTTAATGTATAAATTAGGCACAGTAAGAGAGTAACAGTGACTAAAAATAGAATGATTATAACAATTTACTTTAATGTGACTGTTGTCTGTTTCTCTCTCCTTCTAAGGATATTTATTGGACTCACTTTTTCACTAAGAAAGCACTTCATGGCTTTTCTTTGGCATATCTGCATTGCCAGCATCACTGCTCTTGAGCTCTGGGGCCATTAATAAAATAAGAGTGACTTGAACACAGTAGGTCTGCTAACCCAGATGGTTACTAAGTGACTAACGGGTGAGTGGTGTATACAGAATACACATTCTGGACAAAGGGATCATTCATGGCCTGGGCTGGACAGAGAAGATTCCATCATGCTATGCAGAACAGCGCACAATCTGAAACTTATGAATTGCTTCTTTCTAATTTTCCATTTAATATTTTTAGACCCTGGTTGACCCTGAATCCATAAAAAGGGAAACCACAGATTAAGGGCAGACTACTGTATACCATCAACTCTGGTTTTATAAAAGTAATCCACCATTCTACAACCTCTGGATTAAACTGATGCTGTCTTTTAACTTTCATTTCCATGTTTATTTCCTACTTCCTATTGCTATTGTGCTGCAACAAAACTCGAAAACACTCTGGCACCTGACGGAGATATAGCCTTTGGTCAGGAGGAATTCATACTATACACATTTACACACACCAAAGAAGTTGTTTAAAGAACTCAATTATCATTTATAAAATTAGGTCTATATTAAGATGACCAGATGTCCCACTTTTGGCGGGACAGTCCCATTGCTTAACAATTTGTCCCACATCCCAAGGCATTTTTAAAAAGTCCCGATTTTTGGAAAGAGACATATGTACTACTCTTTGTAATATATTAAGTAATAATAAAAAATTTAAAAAAAGAACCCCCCCGGTGGTCAATGGTGTCCCGCTTTACCAATGTTAAAATTTGGTCACCTTAGTCTATATTCTAGACCAGTCTGCTGTTCGCTCATCTACATCAATATTCTTCATAAAGATTGCTTTTTCAGCGGTCATGTGCTAGACCAGAATCTAATCACATTGACGTGTATGTGTGTGTGTGTGTGTGCATCCATTCACTTAAACAACTAAACTTCTTAATATATAGCACTCACATCTGAGTGAATAGTCTTGAATCACAAATGTATTAATAGTTCCTAAGTAACAATAATTTGCATAGACATTTACAGTTTTTAAAGCTCTTTCAGATGCTGGATCTCATTTGATTTTTTACACAAATCCTCTGAAAGTGAGGAAGACAAATAGCTTCTGTCTCGTTTTCTAAGCAAGGAAGATGAGATTCAAAGAGGTTGAACAACTAGTTTGCCCACAGTTACCAAGTCCTAAGTGACCACAGACACTCAAGCTTCTGCCCCCAGTGCTACCACAAAGACCATCAGCTGTGACCCTCTCATGATTCTTCATAATCACTAACTCAGAGGTTATTGGGTATTAAACCCAATATAGTACATTTTACAGTAGAAGGTAAGTGCTTAACATAAAATTTTATAGATTATTTTTTAATTTTTGTAATTGCAGTTCACATTCAATATTTTGTAGTAGTTTCAGATATATAGCATATATATATACATGTGTGTGTATATATGTATGTATATATGTATATATATGTACTTTTGACTCATTTCAACTATAATTGTTCATTTGATTAGAAATAATAATTATCCTGAATAATAGTTTTAAAATTGATTTTTTGCTTGCTTATTAAGTTATTCTTGCCTTGGGACCCTCCTTCCTCCAGAAGAAAGCAACTCCAATGTTATTATCTAAGGTTAACAGGAAAACAGGACTTAATTTACAGACATTGACTTCCTAGTAATAACTTTCCCAAAATAGTCTCTTCTGTGAAAACGGATATTTAGGTAGCAGGTATAATCTGAAACAACAGAACAATTCCACAAACACATTCAGCAAAGTTGAAGTGTCTGCAATATGCCAGTCCTGGGGAAGGGCCATGTAAACATATAGGAAAACCATGGAATCCACCACGCACAGGGTTTGGGCGCACTTCCTAGTGCTGATATTTGTGGCAGGCCTTGAAGTGTACATAGGTGTTTGCCGAGTAGATGGGGAAGGAGGCACTTTGGGGAGAAAAATATAACAAGATTGTAGGCATAAGGATATGAAGGCACCGAAGTCCCCGAAGTGAGGGAGGCATGAAGGGTGGTCCAGCCTCGCCTGCTAACCCTGCCTGTGGGAGCTAGGTGCCCCAATTCCTCTAGCCCAGTCACCCTTCCTCTAAGACAGCCCTGCCCAAGGCAGGAACAGTATCAGCAGCTATGTGGTACAACCTGGAACTGAGTCACATACCAAAACCAGAAGCAGTGGCCAAGCCACAGCTGCCAGAGGGCCATGTGTCACCACCACCCCCATTTCCCTACCCTCTGCCAAGCCTGACCACCACCCAAGGATCCCACACTTCCCAATAGTGTATCAGGGATACTGCCAGGTTCCCTGGCCCGTATGCTGGGGTTCCTCCTTGCTATTTTCCCAGTCTTCCCACCTGAGATCCAGCCTGGGCCAACAATTTGTTCCAGCTGGCATTACACTGCCCACTGAGCATCCCACTACAAGTCTTCAGATATCAACGACTGCCCCGCCCCACCACCTAGGTTAGCCCCCTTTGCTCACCAGCATGGACTTCCCTTCTGTTACCAGTCACTCCTTGACCCAAGTGTGAGCTGGCTGTGTCCCCTGATACTAGCTCTGGTCTTCCTGGCCCCCTTTGCTGGGGTCCCTTGGGATCACCATTCCAGAAGTTTCCCCTAGCTCCCTCCCACCTCCCATCTCATGCATCTTGGGAAATTGACCTATTCTAGGTCCCATCCCTTATCCTCTGGGGAACCCCCAATACCCTCCCATGGTGTGGCCAGACATGGGGGTGTACACTTTTCTCTTATGATTCATTTCTCCAAACGAAAACCTGGCTCATAATATCTGTGTGTAGAGGTGAATTTTTTCTTCTTCAGAATTTAATCACTTCTACCCTGAGCAGTTTTTAGTTGAGCTCAACAGTAATATGCTTTGCACTGAGTAAGACTATTACTAAGGGTGAAATTAGTCATCACAATTTTCAATTCCTGGACTTTCCTAATAAACTCTGCAGAGATGAAATGCTTCTAAAGCCTGGCCAGAGAAGATGAAAGAGAGACCTGCCCCCAGAGGTGAGGGGTGGTCTTTACAGAAGACTCTGTTGTCTCCTTGCTCTGTCATGCTCAAGGGCCCTGTCACCCCAGGGATTCATGTGGTGATGTGGAAAGAGCAGGAGGCAGAGAATCTCAGAACTGTCTCTACGCCCTTGGCTCATGGCCTTGCCTCTCTGACATTCTTTGCTTATAAAATGCACCCCCAGCTGGGGTGAAACACAATCCTTACCCATTTTGCATGACTCAACATTTTACCACGGAAGCTTCTATTTTTGTTCGCCTAAATCCTTTTCAAATTAAAAATATCATTTCCCCGTCTGTATTTTTTCAGACATTTTACCAACATTTGATAAAGTCACATCTTGCAAGTGGCACTGGACCGTGACAGAATACAGCGGCAAACTACAGGCGCACCTGTGCACAGACCAGGGCTGGTTTTGTGGTTCTTTGTGGGCTATATTAAGCACATGCATTTCATTGTACACAAACCCACAGAGAATCCAGTGTAATGCCCCACGGAGAAAAGCAAGAGAGTTTTCCTTGTTTCAGATACTCTGATGAAAAAGCCTTGCCTACCTTTCCCCCCCCCACCCCAGCTTTTTTACCATGTGCTTCTAGGTACTTCTGTTGCCTTGTCAGAGCCAGACACCGCTGAAGCTGTTTTTCACAACATGTGTTCCTAGAATTTGACCTGCCTGTTTTCTAACTATATTTTATGTATGAAAGTGCTGTGTGCATATAATTAAAAATCAAACAGGACTGAGAGACTTCTAATGAAAAGCAGCCGCTTCCCACTCCCGCCCTCCCCACCGCAGAGCTGTTTGTGCAGAGGCGCCCACTCTCAGCACAGCGAGCGGTTTCTGCCGATAACCACCGCTCTATTTATAACTGCTGTGCACGGGCTGCTGTTTCTCCATTTATTTGTTTGAGCATTGTTTTCAGTTCTCTTATTCCATCACTCTTACCTCTACTTCCTCTCCCCCCCCCCCCGCATCTTCCTAATATGGCAATGACCGTGTTTTAGTTGCATCGACCCTGTTTGTATTCCTGTGACTGTATACATTTGTTGGTCGCTGATCCAAATAGCATGCTGTCGTTTTGTTTCATTTCTTGAATAATTTGTTGTTTTCCCTGGATTTAATTATTGCCTTGGGGCGTTGTTTTCTATTTGCTTAGATTTATTGATAACTCAGAATGTTCGTATGTGCCATTAGTTCTGTTGTACACATATTACTGGTACTTTTGATGTTTCTTTCAATGTTATTATCAGATAAGTAGATCCATCCTGTTGAACCACCTCCCAGGACCACTCCCCTTCTCCACCAGAGCTCTGCCTTCCTGTTTCAATCGGCTGATTACTCAGAAATGCCTTTGGCAGCTTCCATTGGACAGAGCTCTGTGTTGGATCCCTGGCCTCTTAAATCCCATGAATACTGGCTGCTTCTTGATTTATTAACTCATTTTATTCCAAGATATCCCCAAGTTGCTTCCTGATCAAAGGTGCATGGGAGGGAGTGAATTCTCTGAATCACTGAATGTTTAAGAACTCTACTGTCTCGCTGAATGGCCATTTTGGCTGGGTACGGGTTTCTTCATACACATGTTCCATGTTCCACTTCTTTTCTCTGACTTTCTCATTTTCTCTCTCTTTCTCCTGGAGTCTTCCCTTTATTCCTTTTATGGAATTTTATAGCAATATTATCAGCGTGCCGAGAATTCAGTAGCAACTTTTCAAGCTTGAAATGTACATTCTTTTAATTTCTGAGAGTTTTTCTTGTTTTCTTTCTTTTGAGATTTTTTTCGCCACCCTTTTCTCTGTTTCATTTCTGGAATGCTGTTGATCAGGTTTGTTGATCAGATAGGTTCATCCTTTCTATGTGTTTTGTTATTTTTTCCTCTCTAATTTTTATCTCTGTTGTTTTTTTAACCTCTGGAAGAGTTCCTCAATTTGTACTCCTATCATTCTGTTGAATTTTTTCTTTTCCAAGAACTCTTCTTAAATGTTTTTTCTTTTTGCATAATATCTTGTTCTAATTTATTAGATGCAACACCACCTTAAATCTCTGAAAGTGACAGAGATTTTTTTTAAAAAAAGGTTTTATTCATTCCCTGCATTAACTCTATCTGCTCCAGGTTCCTCTTTACTGTTTTTTGGTTGGTTTGGGCCTCTTTTCAGTCCAAAGGCTGAACTCTGGTAATCTTGGTCTGAATTTGTATTTGAGGACGAGGCACTAAAGAGCTTGTTAAAAGGGCTGAACAATGGGAGAGACTTATGGACTATAGGATTCTACTTGGGATGACCACACAATACTGAAAGTTTGCTGC
>PVJC01021246.1:0-28377 GCA_004026665.1 Murina feae | reverse complement strand
TAATACGTAATGGGCACAAAATATTAAAATACCTACTCTCAGGCCTGCCTTTTCTTGCCTTCCAAGCAAAAAGCATCCTTTGCAGATGCGCAGCCTGGACCACGGCCACCCTGGGGGCCGGGCTGCAGAACTGCCGATTGCTGTGGTTACGGGCATCCTGCGAACCCACCCAACTGAGGAAGCTGAAGGAGTCCCCATGGGAGACTCCCATGTGGCTGGGAAGTCAGTCGGCACAGCCAATGCATTTCTTGTTTGGAATCTTTTCTCACGGATCCTTTGGAAAGAAAGAGGGACAGGGACAGAGAAGACTGGGGCAGGTCGGAGCCCTGCTTCTAGCGTGCAAGTTTCACAAGGGGATCAGTCCGCGCTGGTTTCCTGTGCGTTCGGATGTTTCACATTATGGGATGCGACGCCTAACAGCCAGAGCTGTGGCAGGGGAGACACACGTGCACCTGGGTGGCCGGAGCCAGAGGACAGACCCAGTGTCCTGGACGAGAAGGACATGAAATTCTCATGGATTTCAGGGACCCCGTTCTCACAAGCAGGTCCAAGTTCTCCAGCACCCAGACTTAGGACAAGGAAATGTGACAAAGCCTTACTCCTGAGCTCATCTTAGAAGAAAAGGTTCTGATGGCTGCAGAGGAGTTCTAAAGAGCATGTTGGTGTTTGGGGTGAAGTCCTAGGAGAGAACATGGGAGCCACTCGTTTCCATTAGTGGAAACAGCTACTTTGTTAAACAAAGAATAAGGTTTAGGGCATTCTTAAGTGTATTGAGGAAGACAATTCTGTCATCAGTTTCCTCTCAGCCTTCAAGAGTCCTGGAGTTGGAGTTCTGCCTCAGTGTGTGTGTGTGTCTGCATGCATGTGCACACATGTGTGCATGTATATATATAGATGTGTGTGTGTTTTAAAAGCAACTCCACGCTGCTGCCCACACCAAAGTGGCTCCGTTCATTCAGGTTACATATATTAAAGGAATATGTGTAACAAAATTTATTATGTTTTTTCCACTTTTTATCTTATTCATTTCATAGTACTTGGGTGTTGTTTTTTTACATTGTGAAATCACAGAAATTTAGAACTAGGAAAATGGTAAAATTTAACAGTCCATAACATCATCTATTGGTAAGTAAACGAAAAGCCAGCCAAGCCAACTAGTTCCTGACATAACGCAGCTGGGGAGTGAGGCTCTGAGAGCCAGAGTCAGGAATGAAGCTTCTGAAAACACCATCTCGAACTGATATGGACGCCAACCTTCCTGCCTCCGGGAAGGAATAACATTTCTATCAGAATGTTTAGCCTTAGCCGGTTTGGCTCAGTGGATAGAGCATCAGCCTGCGGACTGGAGGGTCCCAAGTTTGATTCCGGTCAAGGGCATGTACCTTGGTTGCAGGCATATCTCCAGTAGAGAGTGTGCAGGAGGCAGCTGATCGATGTTTCTCTCTCATCAATGTTTCTAACTCTCTATCCCTCTCCCTTCCTCTCTGTAAAAAAATCAATAAAATATTTTTTTTTTTTTTAAAAAAGAATGTTTAAGCAACTTTCTGCTAAGTTTTAACTTAAAGTCTTGTTATGGGACATATTTCCTTCCCACACTGCTGTCAGTCAAAAGTGACCTTTAACCAGACTTTTTAAAAAATTTATGATTAATTCAGTGATTCTCAAACTCAGTTGCATCACCTGAGGCAGTTTTTAAATCCCCGATGTCCAGATGCAAACTCCATGCCATTTAAATCAGGGTATCTGGGAGCAGCAGCCACGATGACTGTGGCATAGAGAGCCAGTGGGTGTATCGATATCCAATATCCTTTAAAGACCCTCCCGTGCGTGAGACAAACTGCTAACGCAGCCTGACAATGAACAACTGCTTCCTTCTCTCCTCGCACCCTACCCTTCACCCTCCTCAAATCTCTGTCTCCGTATCTCTCTCCTCTCTCTCTCTCTCTCTCTCTCTCTCCCTCTCTCTCTCTCTCTCTCTCTCTCAAGTGAATCTTGAAACTGGTCTACTAGAGGCTTTTTCTTTTGCGTGGATTGACTATTTTTCCAAAGTCCATCCTTCTTTGCATTATCTTCCCAAGTTAAATGATATGCTCAGATCCTCTGAAAAACAATAAGTATCCAAGACGTACAATACATTCCTTAAAGTCTTCACATTTACGTTAGGAAAATCTAAGATAATCCAGTTACTCTGGACAAATAAAATCACAACTAAATATCTACTGTCAGAAAAAATAATCTTTGATGAGCACCAAATAACTACTTAACCAAGCACTTACATCTCTTCCATGGCTGGGGAGGCATTTGCCTGCTCTTCATTATACTGAATTGCTCATGCCTTTATGAGCGCTAATCACTTTTTTTTGCCCTCTTCCCATTCATGGCTGTAGCTCTAATGGAGTTTACTACGGGAGTAAATTATGCAATTGTCCATAAGATTCACCAATTTCCATATTTCCTAAACAGTGAGTCACATACCACAATATTTGGTAGAAAATAGGAGAAGAATCCCCATTACTGGAAATCTTATTTTTCTGATTATTTTTCTAAACTTTATTTCCTATGCATTCATTAACATGTAAGAATAAATTATATGCTTAAAGTATACAAAAACAGCCAAAACTAATATTGCTGACAAAGCAGACAAAGACATTTATTGAGCTTCCAACATGTCTCAGGCTCTGAGTACTTTATACATATTATCCAATCTTCCTCAAATTCTAAGACCATCTTTAGATTATAGTGAGGTAAATGGAGCCTCTGTTAGGTTAAATAACATATCCCCCGGGCAGTGTGGTTGAAAGATAACAGTCAGGACCCATACTGTGAAAGGATAATATAAGGTGACTAGACTTGTTTATTGTCATGAAATACAAGTCTACTGATTTTCGAGACAAGGGGACATAGGCCAGTAAGAAATGTACTGAGTAGCTAACTAAAGGAAAAAAGCAAGCGTTTTAGTTGCTAAAGAGAAGGAGTTCATATTGTTTATTCTAGGTAAGCATTAAAAATTGCCCTCTGGATAAAATCAAATAAATAAATATTGTTCATACATCACTTGTCAAAACAAATTCCTATTTCCCCCAAAGGACTTATATCAAAACATATATATGCTTTAAAACCTTCAAAATGCAATGGTAATAATCCAATGTTTAAAAATTAGGCAAACTATCTGAACCAACATTTCACCCAAGAAGATATACAGATGGCAAATAAGCTCATGATGACATGCTCGGTATAATTAGTCTTCAGGGAAATGCAAATTAAAACCATAATGAATTATTACTGAAAACCTATTAGAATTACTACAATATAGAAACTTAACAAGACCAACTGCTGGCGAGGGTGCACAGCAGCTGGGACTTCTCCACGTTGCTAGTGAGGATGCAAAACAGTACAGCGGTCCCATCCCTTCAGATGAGCGGGTCTCAAGCTTCCTTGTTGAGCGGTACAAGCCTCACAGTCTATGAGTGTCATTCACTATTATTGCAATTGCAAGGGTAGCTTTGAATGCAGCAAGCACTGGGGGCCTCAAGGCATGGAAGCAACTTGTGCTTAAAACACTGGAAACCAGTGTTCCCGTCCCCTCCTGCTGGATTTGCATGCCAACAAGGCAGCTAAGTGAGAGAATGATAACTCATCTTGGGCACTACCGATATAGACATATCACACCCAAAGCGACACATCATCCCTTCCCAGATGGCACCTCCTTCCCTCCCCAAGGCCCACGATGTGAAGTGACATTATTATGGTATAAAAATACCGCGAACCATGCACACAGCCTAAAATTCTGGTGAGCTATGTCAGTGCATTTCTTGGTATCTTAGGTTACAACAGAAAAAGCGTAATTAACTCAAACCATGCAAAACATGGTTCATTGATCAGCCAGTTCCGTGAGTAGTATCATTAGCTTATTCCCATGATGCAGTGTCGTCAGTATTTTACCTTATATGGATTACAGACAAGTACTGGATTTTATAAGACGGACTCATATCACACTTATAAGGATTAAAGTAGCACTAGGAACATCCCTAAGTTTTTTTGACCATTATAACTAGTTTTGATATTTTTTCACAAAATTAGTGGCAGATTATTATCAATCTAAAAGGTATAATTTTTACAAATAAGGTTATTAGTTGTGGGAAAATCAAAAAATAATTTCCATGAGTGACTTTTTAAAAAAAAATATATGTTTGTTTTATATTTTGGAGCCAGAGAGAGAGATGGAGAAAGAGAGAAACATCAGTGATCAACCAACTGCCTCCTGCATGCCCCCTGCTGGGGATGGAGCCTGCAACCCAGAGCACGTGCCCTGACTGGGAATCGAACCCTGATCACCTGGTTCACAGGTCAATGCTCAATCACCAAACCACACCAGCGGGGGAAACATGCACAAATCTAAAAAGTGATAATGATGGCCCTGACTGGTTTGGCTCAGTGGATACAGCGTAGGCCTGCAGACTCAAGGGTCCGCATATACTTGGTTTCAGAAGGCTACTGATCAATGTTTCTCTCTCATCCATGTTTCTAACTATCCCTCTCCTTTCCTCTCTGTAAAAAAATCAATAAAATATTTTTTAAAAAGTGATAATGATGAAATATAAAGACTGGCAACCAGAATTCGAAAGGGCTAGAATGAAGGCACAGGCAGATTCCTAAACATCAGGCCAAGCCAAGGTACTTCCAAGGAGCATGAGGTAAAACACATTATAGATGTCAGCCGCTCTCTCACCACCTGCTTTCCATTGAAAGATGTATTTACCAGCCCTCGTTTTTTTAAATATATTTTATTAATTTTTTTTTTTTTACAGAGAGGAAGGGAGAGGGATAGGAAGTTAGAAACATTGATGAGAGAGAAACATCGGTCAGCTGCTTCTTGCACACCTCTCACTGGGGATGTGCCTGCAGCCAAGGTACATGCCCTTGACCGGAATCGAACCTGGGACCTTTCAGTCTGCAGGCCAATGCTCTATCCACTGAGCCAAACCGGTGAGGGCCAGCCCTCATTTTTTAAAACACTCCATTGATATTAATTTTCCATCGAAATTAATATTGATATTAATTTACCATCGAAGTATACAGTTCCATGATCTTTGCTGAGTGGTGCAACTATCACCACAAATCAATGGTAGAATTTTATCAGCCCAGGAACATCCTTCATTGTCCATTTGCACGTCCCCTCCCAATCCTCAGCCGCAGGCACTGACCTACTTCCTGTTTTTATCCATGTTCCCCTTTCTGGCCTGGCGGAGTGGCTCAGGAGGTCGCCATTTGATTCCCGGTCAGGATCATGCCCGGGTTGCAGGCTCATGCAGGAGGCAGTCTATCAATGATTCTCTCTCATCACTGATGTTTCTCTCTCTCTCCCCTTTCCCTTCCTCTCCGAAATCAATAAAAATCTATTTTAAAAAGAAAATCTCCCTGTCTGGACATCTCAGGTGTGTGGAATCACACACTATGTGACTTCTTTTGCTTTGCATAATGTTTTTGGGGCTCAGCTGTGATGTAGCAATTTGTATCCCATTTAATGGATAGAGTGCATTTCACCCAACGTCTGCAGTTACTCCCAAATCGTTACTGTCCTTACATTATTTTGTTGAATATCCCCAGTAATGTCAGTGAAAGTGGTGGAGTAAGAGCCTCCAAAATCCCCTCCTTCAAAGCAATGAGAACTGAAAAAAAATAAAAAGTGTCAAAATCAACCTTTCCAGAATGAAATGTTTACAGCCACGCGAAGAGTGTTTATTTCAAAGTAAAGAAGTTTTTGTTGAATTTCCGTAAGAACAATATGTTTTCTGGCATTTTCACTTCTCCTCTTCTTTCAGCCTCCCGCCCCAGCTGTCAATCCTGGTTAACAAAAACCACACATAAAAACCAGCTTAGACACAAGAGGAAGAGGCAGGCCCGGGCAGCCCTTTCTAAGGCCCGTCTCAGAGAGGGGGCAGCCTCCTGGCAGATCTCACCGGCTTATGGACCTGACTCAGGGCCTGCTCGCCCTGTGCTGTCAGACAGCCTTTGCCTCATGCAGCGGGATAATCAGAGGAAATTGTCTAACTGCAGTTGTCTGGGGTGGTGGGTTAGAATTGGGGTAAACAATAGACTAACCCGAAAGTTTAAAAGGAAAAGCCAGGGTGGAAACTTCCCTGGGGTGAAGGGGGGGGAGGGTGGTGAAAACTCATATATCCTTGAGAATCTAGAAAGTCATGTGCTTGTGCAGCTCACACATATTCTCAGAACTTCTGCTGTAATGACTGTCAAAACCACATCATTTAACCCTTAATTAGAAGGTGGCACATATGAGTTTAATTGCGGGTTACTTTCATCTCCCCAACATTACACTAGCAGCTAACTTTCACACAGCGCTGTGTGCCAGGCACTGTTCTAAGTGCTTTAGATGGGTTGGCTTATTTAATGCTCATAAGGTTACATGCTGCTATTACCCCCTCCCTCCACTTTACAGAGGGGAAAACGGAGGGTTAGGCTGCTTGAAACCCCAAGGTCAAATAGTTACTAAGTGTAGAACTGGGATTCAAACGCCGACCTTCAGCTCAAGAGGTCATGCACCTAAATACCAAGCAACATCGTCTCTGCATGGCCCTGGATTTCAGGGAAGGCAAAGGCTTTGAAGCCAGAATTTGTAGGCACGCCACTGTCCAATTTGGGGAAATTATTTAATTTCTACGAGCCTCCGTTTTCTCAGTTCCTATCATTTCATTAGGATTATTATACTAGACAATAGCATACACGGGAAAACACTGCATATATATTGAAAAGTGCTTATAAAAATATTTCCTAATTAGGTAGCTGGGCGGAGGAAAGGCAAGAAGAACACGTGATAGCACAAGAGTCAACAAGACCTGGGTTTGGTCCTGACTTGAACACTGGCCATTTCAGGGGCAAATCATTTAGCCTCATGGGTCCTCATGTTGACATCTGTAAAATAAGCATTGCCCACACTTTCTCAGTGCAGAGGACTGGTGAGAGAAAGTAAACAAGACAAAAAAACCTGACAAATATCGTGTCCTCAGCAAGGCCATTTCTTCTCCTACTCCCTCTTGCCATCACAGAGCAATGCTCCAGGTCCACTTGCTTAACTCCGCTTTATTTTGCTTTGTAATACTTGTCAGCCTCTCCCATATTTCATAGTGACCTGTTTCTTTATTTTCTCTCGCTCCATTCCAGGCTGCACACTCCTTCAGGTCAAGGACTTGCTGCTTCCTAGAAGACAGCCTGGAAAATAGTAGGTGCTCAATAATAAATATTGTTTGAAGGGCTTATTATCATCTACCATTATCAGTTTTGAGGTCAGGGTCGGTACCACTGTCATCACATAACAAAAGCGAGGTAATATTTATTGAGTAGCTTTAACGTGTCTGATGTGCTCTCTGTCCAATTTGCTCAGAGACTCATCTCCGGACCGACTGTGTCAGAGTCACCTTGGCTACTCACTACAGCGGAACGGCAGAATCAAAATGGTGATGCCCCGGGAATGTATCTTTTACGCAAAAGCCGCCTTCTTCCTTCTTTCTTCCTCTTGTCTGCCTGCTTGGCAGAGGAATCCGTGAGGAGACCATCGGAATAAACTCCTCCAAGGTGCTCCACGTAACACCTGGAAGAGGAGCCACAATGCGGGAGGGGTGCAGGGAAGCCCTGCCTGATGGCTGAGCCGGTTCTTCTCCCCTTTCCCCATGGCCGTGACCTCCAGAGAGCGCAGGTAGGGGTGCGTGGAGCGTGCTGCGACACTAGGAAATGGCTTCTCTGGAATCACTACTTTAGGTCCCTCGAAAGCAATCAGCAAATGCCAATTTTACAGTTTTTTATATGTTTTTATTGATTTCAGAGAGGAAGGGAGAGGGGGAAAGACAGAAACATCAACGATGAGAGAGAATCATTGATCAGCTGCCTCCTACATACCCCACACTGGGGATCAAGCCACAACCCAGGCATGTGCCCTGACTGGGAGTTGAACTGTGTCCTCCTGGTTCATGGGTCGATTCCCAGCCACTGAGCCACACCAGCCAGGCGGCTGGTAAACTTTTTATTGGGGCACAGATATGAGAAACCAGGATGTTGTTAGGTGAAATGAGCAATCAATATTCTACTCAGCCACCTCTAAGAAAATAAAAAGGCGGGGCGGGGGGGAACCTCTTAGTTCCTACGAAAGAAGCGTTAGCTGTAAAGAGCAATACTGAGATAATGATTGTACACCCACAATCATGCGGGCACATTGATGGTGCCCTCAGCCCCAAGAGTCTTTGTTTCAGCTGTTATTGCTTACGTCACACAGTCCTACCCTACCCTCACTCGGAAGCCACAGCACCATTATCTCCAGCACTTGCCTCCCTTCTCCTGGAGGCAGCCATACCTGAAGGAGGAGGGGGCCTCAGCAAGTGTTAGAGGAGCCCTTACTGGTAATTCTATAATGATAGCACTTAGCCCCTAATTACCCAAGCAAATAATGCCTGCTACACAGTGCAAGCAAAGGCCCCTTTAGTTTCTCTCCTCCCAGGGTTTTCCTCAGCTAAACTCGAGAGAGAATCTTGGCAGTTATCCAGGGTGAATGCACCATGAAACAGAACAATGCCTAAAGACACAGAACAGGAACAATTTCATAAATCCTGCACTTTAATCAGGCCCTCCTTGCCACACAGCAGTCACCTGGTTGCAGCTCACTTCAGCTATTAAAAAATCTAGTCTTCAAAAATGCAGAACATTTTTATCTTAATGGATTCTTTAAACACATAGATCCATAGCTTTCATAAGAGGGAGAGCCAGCATAAAGAAGAGAAAAATATAAGCTATCATACCATTCCATGTACAGTCTAAGGAGGGATTAGAAAATCCTGTGGATTGGGCGCATGGGAAAGATTTATGGTAACATGTGTCTTACCCCCATTTCACAGGTAAGTAAGTAAAGTGAGATTGCACAACTTGTCCAAGGTCATGTGCGGAGAAACCTCAGTGTTCTGACATCAGAAGCTAGACCTGCTCCACTGCCCTGGGCTGAATCTCCTGCAGGTGGTGGGATTTGAACCGCCTGGAACCAGCAGAGACTTGACCCAAGTCAAAGCAGAATGCAGCATGTTCCAGGAGGGGAAAAATGTCGGCAGCACGGCACAGAGCACCCTGGGAGGTCCTGAAGGCAAATAATGAAGAGGATGGTGCGGCTTCAGTAGAGGATTTAGCAAAAGATGAGTCACGGAACATGGGAGCAGGGAGAGGGCCTCGGGAGAGCACAAGAAAGCAATTTAGGGGAACCATGCTGGTAGTTATGTGTTTGAAAACACCATTTACTGACAAACTTCTGTTCTAGGCAACATTATCTCACTCACCCTTTGGAAGTATAACTGTTATTGTTGTTGTCATTATATTTATTATTATTATTATTATTACTCCTGCTCTGACAGCAATGCTCCTCTGGATATAGAAATCCTGGTACTTCTCTAATGTAGCCACAAACCAACAAACTAAACAGCACCCAGGTACTGGGAACCAGTTGAAAGACCATATCTCGGGTTCATCTTTTCCAACCTCACAGTAGTCTTCCGAAAGAAATGCTAGACAGAAATTATTATATTTTTTAACTAGAAAGCTTAAAATATCCAATAATGCACCATTTTAAAGAACCATCACTCACAAACCTAGATGTGCTCAGCATACAACCACAAAGCTGCATAAGAACAAATTGGTTTATTAATAGACAATGACTACACAATGTAATTAACACCGAATGGATAAGTACTTAATGAAGTATCTTATTCTAAGAATAGCTTTTGAGGAGAGAGAAAAAATCAATCATTATGTTAAGAGTTAACCCACATATTGCTCACATAGGTTTTAGATCAATTCAATGCAATAACTGTTTGTAGAAGACCTACTATGCCAAGCATTTTCCAGAGTCTTTGGGAGAATCAGCTACACACACACACACACACACACACACACACAGCACACACACACCAACCCTCCTGCAATGGGACCTATGACACATAGTCCTGTTTTGTGTCTTATGTGCTCCCACCCCTTCCTCTCCTTGCCCAGCTGCTTAGACCAGGGGATAAGCCTTATTCTGCCCTGTGACCCACAGCAAGTGATGCCTGGCTACAAACAGGAAGTACAAGATTTCACTCTTGGAAACTTTAAGGGATTGCAGAGAAAATTGCTGGCTAGTGATGAAAGCTTCGTGATGCCAGTGTGTAAAGTCCACGTTAGAAACAGTGCGGGCATTAAGCCATCAGATTTCGAGGAAGCTGCTCTGACAGGGAGAACAAGAGACAGAAATGAGAGAAGCCATTGGCATCCCCAGGGGGAGAAGGAGGAAAAGATAAAAGCAAAACCCTCCGTGTGTAATGTTTCCCGGTTCCATTTCCCAAGAGTCTCGTACATACCTTGGAGCCTGTATTTAGATTCCTGTGCGATTTCACTCGCTGTGCTTACAACTACCTTTTTGTTGAGCGCTTTTCCAGACTTTTCTATTCCGTGCCTGCCAGATATCCTTGCCTAAGACGCCTGCTACGATTTCAGCTCTGATCTCTCATTCCAAGAAGTCAAAGACGGCTTCAGGATAGTCCCTCCTTCTAAATACCTTGCAAACCAAGTGGAAAATGAGAACAGCCCCATGTCACACATGATACCAGGCAGACTGGGGAAAGGAGTACAATGTACAGCCAACGGGCCAGGGAACAATGTCTGGTTCCAATTGGTTGTGTCTAAGAAGGCAAAATTTTCACCAGTTCTTAAATAATATCAGGATTTCAAAAGTAAGGAAAGATGGAGAACCATGTTTTAGTGCGGGGTGGGGGAGGGGAGGGGAAGGGGCAGGATTAGCAAACACAGGGTGTCAGAAAAGGGCAACTTCTTTGAAATTGTTCTAAATTGAGTTTACGATGTGGCGCATGGAGAATGACGGAATTTAATAGGAGATCAAATGAGCATGGAACATAGCACAGAATGTGGAAATTGTTGTGTAACCCATGAAGACTCTTAATTATGGAGCTCAGTCTATTAGAGAAACTCGCTTATTACTGTATGTCTCCAAAACACTTAACATTCAGTATTTAGTGCTCATTCAAGAGAGGCAGAGGAAGTCGAGGGACGACACCAGCTATTAGGCTAACTGGGTTTTGGAGGCTTGATCCTAGAAGGCTGGCCTAGAAATGATTTTCGGAGTAAGCTGTCTAAGCAAGATTCAAGGAAATTTGCTTACTAGGAAACATTTCCATGAGTCACAGTGCAAAGGGTTAGAAAGGAATTCGGGAGGAAGAGAACAGATCTTATCTGTTCTGACGAGATCTCCTGGACTCATCTGCCATAGCTGCTGCTGACCTGCTCCTCTTCCACGGGTCCCCCCTGGCATTTCTTTAAGGAGCCTGGATGTTTTCTGTGGCAAATGGCATTTAGAAGCCTCTGAGTTCTAGAGCACTCATCATGACTATGTAAGCCTTGCTTCCAGGGCTTTTCAGCAGGTAAGCCTAGAAGACATGTATTTTCTGATAGAGGAAAATAACTAAGTTATATATAATACCTAATTCAAGTTAATGATTGTAGGATTTTTACTTAACTTCTTTGATTTTGTTTTTTAATATGTTTTTATTGATTTCAGAGGGAGAGAAGGATAGAAGCATCAGTGATGAGAGAGAATCACTGATCAGCTGTCCCCTGCACGCCCCACACTGGGAATCAATCTCAAAACCCAGGCATGTGCCCTGACCTGGAATCAAACCAGTGACCTCTTGGTTCATGGGTTGATGCTAAACCACTTAAGCCCCCTGGCTGGGCAGCTTCCTTGATTTTATATAATTACTTAATTGCTTTATCCTATATATTTATTTATGGATTAATAATAGTTTAAAAATAATGCCAACATTACCAGCTGCAATACCGCTGAATGCAGTTAATATTTCCCTACAGTTCTTTTTGTCTTTACAATATATCTCACTAGTGATGTAAAGCCAAAATACTGTGCTCTAAAATCACTGAAACTTTATATTTTTTTGCATAGTTGTTTATTTTCTGTTTTACATATTGATTTCTTATTTTCTTTTTCAATTAATTTTGTAACTACATAAAATACTCATATGGTTCCCAGGTCAGAACCATAAAACAGAGCATTTTGATAGAAGTCTAGCCTCCAGAGCTCCCTTCCCCGTGCTTTCCCCCCATGCCTATAGATGATCACTTTTGTTAGTTCTTGGCTTACATTGGCATTGTTTATTTTTTTAAGTATTAGCAATTCACACAGAGAAACATATACATATTTTCCCACAAAAGCCAAGACTTCTTGCCCAAGAAGAAACTTACAGTACACATTCCTTTGCATCCTGTATTTTTAACGAATACTATATCTTGGAGATTAAACATTTTAGAAACTTTATCATTCTAATGGATGGATGGGCTTTTAAATAGTTTTAAAACAAGTTTCCAAGTAGTTTATTATTCCTAAAGAGAAATAATTGTTGTTATTTACGACACCTCATCTTCCCACTGAGATCAAAAGTTAACTGTACTCTTCTGGGAACATCCTTCTCTCAAGCATATGGCTGATGGCTGACTCATGTGACACATCTATGTCAACAATGAAAACAATAAAAATTCACTTTTTTGAAACAAAGAAGAAAAATATGATTAATGTTTTCCCTTTGACAGGGACTGAAATAAAACATTAGTTCTGTAGCTTATAGAACACAAGAAATAAGCAGAAATTATTGGTTTTATATTCATAAGCACGCAGCACTCCTTGTAAGTTTTGACGGAGCTAAGAACTTGCTAAAATGTATCACAAATTTGAAAAATAGAAGTTTTGCCTCAACCTAGTTCACATTTTTCATAACACATCTCCATTTACCTCTGCCAATACCAAAATATATTTGAACTTATGTAAAATTACTAAATACAGCTACATATCATAAGGATGTATCAAATGAACTTGCTACTGATCCATCAACATACTCCATTAAACAATTCAACCATCATCTATTGGGTACCTAGGGTGAGTCAATCACTCCACTAGCCACTGGAATACAAAGCTGAATTGGCTTCCTGAATTTGTAAAGGGTTGGCCACAGACAGACATAATTCATAATCCTGAAAGAATGTGCTAAGGACAATATAATCTACAAACTACAGTGGACGCAGCTCAGAGAAGTTCAAGTGGTTAGTTCTTAGAAAGGATTCCCAGCTAAGTGGCAGCTGGGTCATCTGGGCTGTGTAGGGTAAGTGCTAGTAACTCTGAGGGGAAGGATGGGCAACGAATCCCCTGGCAAAGGGATGAGCATCATATTACCCACCAGGAAACTCTACAAATGACCTTTCTTGGAATCTTGTATCTCTAGGGACATTAAAAAATACCCAGGCTCGGCATCATCCCACCTCTAGAACATAATTCAATGTGAAGTCAAGGCTAAGAACCATTGTGGTAACTGTTATCTGGAACTACCCTGTGCAAATAGGTCATTTGAACCCTGTGTGAGTAGGTCACTTTAGCTCTTTGACAGAGGGATATCCTCTTTGCTTATAGGAAGCCTATCCTTGCTGTGGAACACTATATCCTAAGTGGAATGTTCTCAATATTTCCCTCTATCACTTTCAAAGTAAGAACTGGTCATCTTTTTCAAAGCATAGTAATTCAGCATTCAAAAATTATGTCGGTTCTTTTGCTTGTTTTTACAAACATACTAGAGGATGGGTGCATGAATTTGGTGCACGAGTAGGGTCCCTAGGCCTGGCAGGCAATCGGGGCTGATAGGGGCCTTCCAGCTGTGGGCCAGGGCCTTCGTTCTGTGCCACCCCTGGTAGTCAATGCACATTATAGCAAGTGGTCGAACTCCCAGTCAAACTCCCGAGGGTACAATTTACATTTTAGCCTTTTATTATATAGGATAGGAGAAATGATGCTCTCAACATCATAACAAATTAGCCAAAATCTAATGCATGTGAAAGAAGTTTGCTGGTCTTTTTGGCCATCAATGCTTAATTATGCATTTCACTTTAAGTAAAGGTTTTACTTGAAAAGGTTCATTAGTAACAATTAGTCTTCTCTCTTTTCTAATTGATATGCACCTGTTTCTCATTACAGTGGCACTATGTCAGCCTTAGAAAATTCATCTCAAACTCTTTGAAATAACTGGGATAGTTCTGTCTACCCAAGGATATACATCCCCCTGTATACGAATATCTGTGTATGCCCCCCCACACACACAAAAGTTACATGTTGAAGCCCCAATCCCCAATGTAATGGTATGAGAAGGTGGGATCTTTGGGAAGCAACTAGGTATAGATGAGGCCATATGGGTGGTGCCCTTCTCATAGGATCAGTGCCCTTATACAAAGAGGAAAAGGCCAGAGACCTCTCTCTTCAGCATGTAAGGACACAGTAAGAAGACAGCCATCTGCCAAGAAGGAAATGAATATGTTGGCACCTTGATCTTAGACTTTCCAGCCTCCAAGAAGTTGAGAAATAAACATTTGTTATTTAAGCTACCACATTTTGTTATAGTAACCCAAACTGACTGAAATAGCCCTCAGAACATAAACCAAAGCCACATCAACTAGCACTGGAAAGTCATCTGCCAGAACATGTGACTATCCTTATTGCAAAGGCATGGTCATAAACTAATTATCTATTCTAATAGCAGAATTCTGAGCTGAACGCACAGAATTCTATATTACTTATTGCGGCAAGTGGGGAGAAAGATTTACTTTTAACAATCTATTTTAAAATGTTAACATGGAATTTTAAATATGTATTATAAATCATTCTGACTAGTCAACAATTAAATTTCTATTTTAGTAATTTTCAGAATTTCAATATAAACTAACCTTAACAAGTATTTTTTTATTAATGTTGTTTAAACAAGATTATTTCCTTGTTTTTAGGTTATGATTACATAACATATTGCATTATAAGTTATCCATATGAATGCTACTTTTTTTTTTTAATCAAATTAATCCCTTATGCCCTAGCTGGTTTGGCTCAGTGGATAGAGCATTGGCCGGCAGACTTAAGGGTCCCAAGTTCGATTCCGGTCAAGGGCATGTACCTTGGTTGTGGGCACATCCCCAGGAGGGGGTATGCAGGAGGGCAGCTGATCGATGTTTCTCTCTCATCCATGTTTCTAACTCTCTGTCTCTCTCCCTTCCTCTCTGTAAAAAATAAAATAAAATAAAATAAAATATATTTTGGGGAAAAAAATCCCTTATTAGTACAGCAAAGGAAATTTTTTCCCAAGATAAGACAAGGGGGAAATTTTTTCTCATCATCACATTTTCACTCTCCCTGGGGACATCATTTGTTTGGCAACACCCTTCTTTATTCCTCCCTGACCAACTGTAAAATGTCACATGACCTCCACGACATCCCCCCAGCCTGGCCAGCCCCGACAGCTCCTGGGTCTCCTCTCTCACATCGAAACTTAGCCATCCTTTTAACTAGCTCCTTCGGCCTCGATATTCTGGCAAGATGGCAAGAACTTGATGAACAGTTTATTAACTTTATACACACACACACACACACACACACACACACACACGAATATATGCTGTCAGTAAGTTCATTCCAAGTGTATTTAATGGTTTTCCACAGGTATCATCTGCAGCTGCTGTTTTAAAATGAGGACTTTATCCTAATGCTGAGAATGGAGGCGATATTGTGTGCGTGGGGAGGGGGGTGTGGAGGGAGGGAATACTAAACAAAGCACAAGAAGACATAGTTTCACAGCTCTGGGTATCTCGATCTTTCTGATTCTCAATTTAGCAATTGCAAAATATATACCATAATGACCCCATTTGTTGTGAGGATTATATAAAAAGAGATAAGTAAAAGTACTTTGAAGCTTTTTGCATACATAGGAATATTACACTTGTATGTATAAACGTGATATGTTGTGTGTGTGTGTATATGTGTGTATATATATATATATATTAGTATTATTTGCCCAATAATGAGGAGTCCATGGACCTCTCAGGTTCTTTTTCTACAAATGTCAAACAAATGAGTGACGGTGACAATATTAGATGCAAAGGGGAAGAGGAATGACCTTTCAACGGAAGCGGGTGGCTGGATACCTTGGAGACGGCCACTGAGACGCCCAGAGAAATGCCTTTTAGAAAAATGGCCACCGTTTCCCACCTTTAGCCTCCCAGTGCGACAGGGCTGCGTCCAGCACAGTGGGGGAGGACACAGAATGAAAACGCTCCTGCAGGTAGTTTCATCCTGTCCTGGTGATGTGAAAGGAAGACTGTGAACTCTATGCATTTTTTTTTCACTCTTCTTTCTCATCATTTCAATGCGCTGATCAGAACCGACGGAAAGCTGTGTGCTGGGGGTTTCATTTCATAGGAAGTAAAAAAAAAAATTGATGGATGTGAATCTATAAAAAGATCAGCAGCAAAATGAGAGTGTCTTAAGTCAACCCATTTAAGACTCGCCTATCACCGACTCCCGCCCGAGGGAATTATAGATTGGTTGGGAGCAGCCGAAAGACATGTAAGGCATGCCGAGGTTTGGGCCGCTCTGTAATGTGATCTTAAGGCTGTGAGGCAGGACTGTCACTAGCTGCATCTTCTGCCTGGCAGTTTTGATCATCCCACCTTCTCAGGAGAGAGTTCTCTGAAAACTGAAAGGGTGTGAGGACGCTGAGAAATCATCCACGTGGCGACATGAGCGTCAGGAGGAGGCCGTTGTCTGTTTCCGTGGGATTAGCAGGGAGTGTCCTTCTTGTGTTTCCCAGAAGCCACGCTGTGCCTGAGCGGTTACTAGGATGCGCCTTGCACACAATGTTTCCTGACATGCCAGTGGAGTGAACAGAAATGCATGCCAACAAGACATAAATGTCGCTGGCTCCCTTTCCCTGAAATATTTCAGGAGAGTCTGACATAAATGCACTAACGGGAACAGCCAGTAAAGACGTCCTCGTCCTCCGTGAGGGAAAGAAGGAACAGCAGGCTGAGAGCCCAAGAACCCCCTCGGGCGATAAAGAGAAGGTGAGCTGTGTTCAGACTGAAAAATGATCAGGGACAGAGAACCAACAGCATGGCCATAGGAACACAGCAGCTGGCTCTGGGCGGCTCGGTGGGCAGAATTCTGGCACTGAAATAGACTCCTTACAGAGGTGGGGAACGTCTGGCCTGGGGGCCGTGCAAGGCCCGCAAAATCATTCAGTCTGGTCCTGCCAAGGCATTAGGGCTGAGTTAATTAAATGTTGGACCAAATACAGCAGGCTCATCTTTAGGTTGGCCCACAAATGACATTATAAAGATCCACATGGCCCTGGGCAGAAAAGAAGGACACACCCCCACCCACACCCCCCCATCCCCAAGGAGTGGACTGGCCTTCTGGGAAGAAAGCTACTTCTCATGTCCTGAGAGCCGTGCGATCACTTGGGGAAGCCGATGACCTGACAATCGAGTAACTGCATAGAACACAGAAGACAAAAGGGCCCTGTTGACCCTCCTATGAAAGACGAGTTGATCTCCCTCTCCTCCCTCCACTTCCAATGCTTCGCCATTTGAAAATCATTATAACAAGGTTTGCTTTTTCTCAAACTATTTATAATTCCTGCATATGTTTCTCAATAACCCAATGCTCCTGAACATTAGATCAATGTTAGATTTGGCAACGAGTTTATTTCTATGTGATTGGGCTTCATATTTTGTTGATCACATGACAAGTTCTTAGCCCGCAACATTTAAACATGAAAAGGGAGTTCGCCATGCAACTATTTCTACATCTAAACCACACTGACATCCATGCTGCACCTTCCCCCCTGCATCCCTACTGCTTAACAGCTGGCCAGTCTGGATGAGATAAACAATGTTGAGGGGACCTGGTGCTGGAGGAAAAAGAAGACGTAGAATATTTTCTCACGATATTAAGTATCATACTTTGTATCTAGCATGGCTGATGTGGCTCAGTGGTTGAGCATCAACCGATGAAGGAGGTCTCATTTCAATTCCCAGTTGGGGCACAAGCCCAGATTGCAGGCTCAATCCCCAGTAGGGGGCGTGCAGGAGGTGCCATCAATGATTCTCTCTCATCATTGATGTCTCTCTCTCTCTCTCTCTCTCTCTCTCTCTCTTCTTCGCTGAAATCAATAAAAGTTTATTTTAAAAAAGGATTTATTGAGCACCTACTACACGCCCACCTGTGCTCAAACACTGTAGAAGATGTAAAGAACAGAATCTTCAGGCTTACGTAGCCAAAGAAGAAATGCAGATGCATGTCAGAGCAAGGCTGTACGTGGAGAAAGAGAAGACATGAAGACTGAATTCGAGCTGAAGACCTAGAAGAAGCTATACCTGAGGCCCACCTCCTCTGAGAGCTGGGGCTAAAAATCACTCAGTTTCCCATGTTCTTACAATGAAGCCAGAAACAAATGCTTCTGTAAATTGCTTCTTTCTCAGAACTATTGTTAATACTATTGTCCTTGAGCTCATCTATAATAATAAAAGCATAATATACTAATTAGACCAGACAGCCAAACGATGTTCTGGACATCATTCAGGACATCCTTTTGGATGAAGCTGCAATGGCGAGGGCTGAGACAGAAGTGGCTAGGGGTGATCATGCAGGCAGGCAAGTCACTAGGGATGATCAGGCAGGCAGGTGAGTGGTTAGGGGCAATCAGGCAGGCAGGCAGAGTGGTTATGGGTGATCAGGCAAGCAGGCAGAGGTGGTTAGGGGTGATCAGGCAGGCAGGCAGGCCAGCAGTTAGGGGCAATCAGGCAGGCAGGTGAATGGTTAGGGGAGATCAGGCAGGCAGGCCAGCAGTTAGGGGCAATCAGGCAGGCAGGTGAATGGTTAGGGGAGATCAGGCAGGCAGGCAGAATGGTAAAGGAAGATCAGGCAGGCAGGCCAGTGGTTAGGAGCCAGCAGCCCCAGATTGCGAGAGGCTGCCGGTTTAGAGGGGTCTCAGATTGTGAGAGGCTGGGCTGAAGGACCCTCCTTCCCATGCATGAATTTCGTGCACCGGCCTCTAGTCCTTTTATATTGCTACTAGAGGCCCAGTGCATGGATTCATGCACCAGTGGGGTCCCTGGGCCAGGCCTGCGGGAATCTGGCTGAAACCAACTCTCCAACATCCCCTGAGGGGTCCTGGATTGCGAGAGGGTGGTTCTTAGATGACGCACCCCAGAATCGGGCTCCCTCCTCTCTGGTTCCGGGTGTGTCACCCAAGAACTGCGGCTGCCAAGTCACCACAGCTCAGCAGCTCCTGTGTTTAGCATCTACCCCTGGTGGTCAATGCGCACCATAGCTACCAGTTGCAGTGTCTCCCCCTGGTGATCATTGTGCGTCTTAGCTACCGGTCGAATGGTCAAATGGTCACTTAGGTTTTTATATAGAGAGATTTATCTTCCTGCAATATCCCAACTGTTCTGTAAGACTTGCTTTGAATCTTCCAAAACCCAGTGAATTACCGTTGACTAAGAAGGAAAATAAACTTTTTAACAGATTAGAGTGCTTTTACTTTGCTAACTTCATCGTGTGGGAACTTTACCTAAGGGAGAATTGAAATGTTTACTGCAGAAATACAGAATCTATACACTCTTGTTTCAAAGTGAATGTTCACACAATGATAGTTTTGTCAAATTATATTTTCAAAGATAAAAATGAATAAAATCAAGGGCAGATACAATTCTGAAACAACAACAAAACCAACTATAAATGGTAATGACTAGGAAATAATTAAAAAGCAGAATCATCTATTAATCATGAATCACTAAATGGAAATTCTAGAATATTTTTAGAACTGCAAGCAACTCAGAAGGTTATTTATTTCATCTACATATTTGGATAAATCTATAATTAAAAGTTATTCTAGACAAATAATTATCAATTCTTCTTCTAAAAATACTTGGAACATTTCATGACCATCAGTTCTGAGACTCAATATGTATTAATTTCATTCTAGAATGTCTTTCTTCCTTTTGCCTGAATTCTCTCATGATGCTATTTCTTCTGGTTTACATTCTAAAGAAACTGCAAATCACCTTTCAAAGCTAGAGCAGTATTGGTCAAACATCAGTCCAACCAGCATTTTGACTTAAATGAAATAAAAAATATCAGAGTGCACTAAGGTAAAGTAAAAGGAATAATTCATGAAATTTGTTTCAGTATCCATATGTATGTATGGATATTCATTTATATACACCTATGTCTATCAGGACAAAAACCATATTTCTTACTAAGTGTAATGGTAAAAAAAAATTTTTTTAAACATAAATGTCTATTAGGACATCAAAAATTTGTTCTTGTACAACATTTATTCCTTCTATAGTTAAAGAATATTTTCTATGTTTCCCTTCTTTTTGACTCATCAATTTTTTTTGTTGTTCACACTATTATATTCCTTATTGATTGATCAATTTTGCTATGGTAAAACTCATAAAATATGTTTACAGACTATTTTTTACTTAATATTATAACCCTAGACTTGTGACCCTTGGAAAATGAGACATACTTAAAACTTTGATGTATGAGTTTTAGGTGACTACTACTTAGCCTTAATGTCAATGAAAATAATTCATAATGTAAGTGTCTACAAAGTTAAATTGTTATTAGAATTGATGATATAGTTAGGAAGTGGTTTTGCATGTGGTGCAATTGAAGCATCAATTATGTTTAATAAATATTATTCCTTTGACATGTAATAAAAAAGGCATTTAAGAAAGAATTTTCTACATTAATTTGGCTTTATTTCTCATTCCTAGAGGCACAAACAACAAATCTTTGGATTGATTATAAACACCAATAATATTATTATTTTCAAAATAAAAACTGAAGAGATGACATGTGATTTTATAAAATCCAAAACTTCTCCTTGATATTTTTCTTTTCCTTTTAAATCAACTTTATTCAAGTATAATATGTAGAAAATAAAATGTAGATTTTAAGTGTACAAGCTCATGTTTTGATGATGTATATTCCCATGTAAACATAACCCTTTCCTCAACCATAATGTATGAACTAATATTGTTGTTGAAATTTATTTATATTGTTCTATGTAGTCTGTTTCATTAATTTTAAATCTTGATTCCTATCAATGATCACATTTCATTGATTTTCAGATTTTTTTGCTCAAATTTGTCACAGAATTTTGTAACAACCAATTCTCACATGATCAGACAATAAACTACCTTATACTTAACCAGTAAGTCACCAATTTTGGATCCTCTTCTTCTGACTTTGGTGAAGAGAAAACATCTGGTTACCACTTTCTAATAACTTCTTATGCCTGAAGTTGGTAATTACATTTCCCCTGCAGCCCTAATAACCTTGGTTCTTGAAACTGCCTTTATAAACTCCCAACCCTTTAATCAGTCGCTTCACATGGATTCTTGCCAAGCTCTCTCCATTTTTTTTTTATGTCTCTTAAAATTGTGAGATCCAAACTGGGCACATCCCGTCACTTAGTATTAAAATTTCTCTATCATCATAACACTCCGTCTTGTGAGCAGTGGGCTGGGAGTCAGGAGATTTAAAATCTACTTCCTCTTTCCAGCTTACTAGCTGTCTTGATCTAGGTAAGTCCTCTAATTTATCTGCACCCCAATTTGCTTATACATAAATATTAGGAACTAGGCTAGAAGATTGTTCTAGTCTCAAGCTGGTATGATTTTATGACTTCCTATAATAAAGCAATAATTCTTCATGGATATCTTTGTATAGTAACTTTTTTGCATTCTTTTTCGCAAATGTTTTTTTTTTTTTTCTTCACAAAGCAATTTATCCTTCATGTATCCCCAGGGAATTCATTATATTTATTTTTTCAGCTTGTCAAAGTCATTCAGAATTCTAATTTTCTACAAGGTGAGGAGTTCGCTTAAAATATCAGTCCTTCATTATCAACATGCAGTATGCGTCTAGGAAAAATATCTCAGAATATTTTTGCGTGTATTTAATTCATTTCAGAGATTTATAGAAGACAGACAAGCATGCTTACACCTAGGCTCATAAAAAAAATTTTTTATCACAGTAAAGAATAGGCCAAAAGATGAGATAAACCAATTCTCACTGTCCCCCTTTCATTTCCTCCTCTTCCAATAATATATGTACTTAACAACCTCATTTACTGTGCTAGGTGCTAGGGCAAGAAAACATAACAGATGTATTTCTTATCCTTGAAGAACTCAGACCCTAAAATAGTTATCATTTAATTGAGAAAAAGAGTCAAATGAACTCCAAATATACAAGGAATAAGTGACTCTTTAAAAGTGTATGTGCTTCTTCCAATGTGTGCTCGTTGAAATCTGGTAGCAAAAGGGTCTTCGTCATCAAGTCTGACCTCATGACTTGAGTCACAGCTTCCACCTTGCTCATTTCCATGTGTCTTTTAGGAAGGAAGTTGTCTGGAAACAGACTCTGTCTTTATTCTTTTACCGCTACTGTTGTTTTACACATATCTCATCCCTGTTCCTTCCTTTCTCTCCTTCCCCACACACTTACTGCCCCACTTTGCATAGAGATGATCCAGCTTCAGTGCTTCATATAGAGTCAACCCTATACTCTCCTTCAAACCTGGACTCCCAAAATTAGACTCAACTTTTTAAAAAATATATTTTATTGATTTTTTACAGAGAGAAAGAGAGAGGGATAGAGAGTCAGAAACATCGATGAGAGAGAAACATCAATCAGCTGCCTCCTGCTCGCCCCCCCCCCCCACTGGGGATGTGCCCACAGCCAAGGCACATGCCCTTGTCCAGAATGGAACCTGGAACCCTTGAGTCTGCAGGCCAACGCTCAACCCACTGAGCCAAACTTGTCAGGGCTAGACTCAACTTTTTTCTTAAAATTACTCTCAGATTCTTTCTTCCTGATAAAGAACTTGCAGGGTTCCTAAGAAATACTAATTATAAATCCAGTCTTTTCCCATAAAGAAACTCGATACCAAGAAAACAATCCAACTAAAAAAAGGACCTGAATAGACACTTCTCCAAAGAGGACACACAGATGGCCAACAGATGGATGAAAAGATGCTCGATGTCGCTGATCACCAGAGGAAGGCAAACTGTTATAAAACCACATGAGATGTCACCTCACACCAGTCAGACTCAACGTCATCAATAAATCGACAAACAAGGGCTGGTGAGAATGTGGAGAAATGCGAACCCTTGTGCACTGTTGGTGCAAATGCAGACTGGAACAGCCCTGTGGAAAACAGAATGGCGTTTCCTCACAAAATAAAAAGGGGGCTGCCTCAAGACTCCAGGATCCCACTTTTGGGAATATATCAGAAGAAACTGAAACCCTAATTCAAAAGAATATACAGGAGTAGGCAAAGTTGATCCATAGCTATGAGTACACAAAAGACAGAGTTTGTTCTTGTGTTATTACTAATGTATTGTTATATTATTAGTGTGTATTATTTGTCTTATTATTATTGATATTATTTTGCATCCTTATGTATGATTTATCTTTTAGGCAATGATGGTCAGTAATTTAACCTACTTTTGCCCACCCCTCTATGCACCCATATGTTCACTGTGGCATTATTACAAATAGCCAAGATTTGTAAGCAACCCGAGGGCCCACCACTAACTCGCTCTTGATGAAAGATATAAACACCCACAGCCTTCATTGCTTTGTAAAATGTGGCTACTAGTGCTCCCCTGCTGAGAGAATGGAAAATCACCAATCAAAAATACTTCCAGTAATAACAACTTTCCTGACTTTTTGAAGTGTTATTCAACTTATCTATGGCTTCAACATGCCAGTTTTTGTTCTAGCAGAATGCAGCTGTCCTAGTAAGAAGTCTAAAAGAATATTTCCCTTTGTCAACTGAAACATGCCATGTATGTCTAATGAGTTACAGCAATTGTCATAACATAAAATAAGACTTGGGCCCTTCTTCTCTTTTTCCAAAAATAATGATACATGAGAGTATGGCTGGTAATGAGAGTGACAATAAATAAAAGTGTGATCCTGGGGAGATGCTGACCCAGGTGAGCCACAATCTAATCTAATAAAAGAGTAATATGCAAATTAATTCCCACTCCGTTACACCCATAAGCCACGCCCACAAGCCATGCCCATCAACCAATCAGGAACAAATATGCAAATTAACTCAACTAAGATGGCAGCAGCCACGGAGCTGGAGTTGCCCCAGGCAATGGAGGAAGCCATGGCCCTGCAGGCCCTGAGCTCTATTCAAGGCTACAAAGTTTCTATTATAGAAGATAAACAAACCCCAGATACCTGCTTCCAGCCAGGCACCCCAGTAGGGACCCGAACCCTGAAGGGACTGTGGGCAGCCTGAAAACGGCCCTCAGCCCCTCACCCAGGCTGGCCACACCCCCATGTGGTGAGGGTCCCCACTGGGGGGCTTGGCAAGCCTGTAAACAGCCATCAGCCCCTCACCCAGGCTGGCCAGGCACGCCAGCAGGTAGACATCCCCCGAGGGGTCCCAGACTGTGAGAGGGCACAGGCCAGGCTGAGGGATCCCCCCGAGTGCACAAATTTTTGTGCACCAGGCCTCTAATATTTAATATAAATGAAATCATTTAAATGTAATTTAGAAAAACAGATGCATTTAAATTACTATTTGGGTAATAGAGTATGGTTTAAACTTGCTGCTCATTTAGTTATGGCTCAGTGGGTAAGTGTGTTGATGAACCAGGTTGAGTCTAAACCGTTTCTTTAAGACAATGCAATGCTCTCAGGCAAGGACAAAGGGTCCTCCTCCTCTCTGGGGGGGCCTCCGATGGAGAAAAGAGTGACTCTACGTGTGAGCTCTGGTGACAGAGTGGCTAAAAGGGTAAGGCTAGAGGGGACTTGCATATTTAGTAAAAATAAAATTCTGTGCAATTGTGTTCACAGACTCTTTAATTTTTGCTTAGAGTTTGAAAAATGCTTCTAAAAGAGGTGACTGTTTTATTGATTAGCCAACCCAACAATGTAAATAATAGCCAGGTGTTTCAGGGAATTCTGGTTGTAACAGTTGCGGGCACTGACATTATTTGGTAAATGACTGCAGCAATTCTTTACTACACATTTTTCATATTCCAATTAACTTTTTCCTCCACGAAGTCCTAAGCAATAAAGTAACTGCAGTCAGATCTCATTTCCCTGTGTCTGAACACTGCTATGTCACAAAAGACAATCCTTTTTGGATACATAAACTCTCAGCAAAATAATTTCATTTGCCTTTTAATTGATGTTTAAGCCTCTTTAATACCATCCTTAACAAATGCCCTTTAATGACTAGCCAAGGAAATGTCTTCCTGTAATTAGCAGTTTTCCGACACCAAGTAGAACACCTTTGTCCTAGAGGAGTAGAGGGTGGATGAACTTTTGTTTTTTAAGAAATTAACTTTTTTTTCTTTAAATGTTTTACGCTGATTTATTAGAGAGAGGGAGAGAGATAGAAGAGATAGAAACATTGATGAGAAACATCAACTGGCTGCCTCCTGCATGCCCCCTACTGGGGACCGAGCCTGCAACCTGCAACCCAGGCATGTGCCCTGACAGGAATTGACTTCGACCTCCTGGTTCACGGGCTGATGCTCAACCACAGAGCTGCACTGGGTGGGCGTTGGGAACCAACTTGGAGGAGGCCGCCCAAAGACAATTCTGGTCAAACGCCCCCAATGGTCGCAGAGGATGCGTGTGTATCCGGCACCATTTAATAACGCCTCTCGGGGGAGGAGAAGGAAATGCCCCTTAGTACCATCAGTTTGTAAATGGCGAGTTGGGTGCAGCATTCTTCTTTCCTGTATGTAAATGTGGAACATCTGTAGGGACAAATGCCTATGCAGGCCTTACAAACAAACATAGAAATATTCCATTTTAAAATCTCTTCTGCAGACATTGTGGAAGAGGAGACGATCAAGGCCACCCATTGTTTATTAAGACAATGATATTAACAGATAACGTTCTTAATGTCCCTGTGCATAAAGCTCACCTACGTAGACAAAAGCAGGCTGATGTACTGCCTTTAATAAAGAGATGGATGGTGTGACTGTCTGCTCAGTTCAATGTCTCTGCCATGATTACAGATCAGAAAGTGATTTAAAAGGGACTAATTCTTCTCTCCCAATGCTTTCTGCTAAAGCAGTTATGGTTGCTAGTCCAGGTTACGTCTAAAAACATACATGTTGAGTTCACTCAAGTAATAATTAAAATATTTGTTTGGCTCAAAACAAATTTTTTTTTGCCATCACAATCTTAGACTAAATTCCCTAATTATACCAAGTAAATGGAAACTAAATGAGTGCAAAGAGTGGAGGGAAGTAGTCACTATAGCATTTTATAGTTTGTGTTTTTTCCTCCTCTCAAAGTGTGTATTCTGTTCAATGTACTCATCACACTTTGCGATCAGAAAATGTATACACATTGCGTAATAATCCCACAGAAGAATCAGACACCAGCATATAGTCCCCTGGTCTTTCCGGTTGAAGACAAAACATATTTTTTAATTACTCTACTATTGCCAGTTTTGACCACTCCTAAGCGAGTCCATTCGAATTCTATTCATCACATAGTGAGTGTAAGGCAGTTCCCTAACTTGGGGCGTTGAGCAGATCTGACCGAGGGCTCCCTTAACCTCTGCCAGAGAAGTTACTTGAACACTATTTTAGGGGAAAGTTTCCACATATTAAAAACTGCAAGCTATGAAGCTCATTTAGTATGTTCTATTTGGAAATATCATGCCAACTGCATATTTTTACATTTTTGTGTCGAAAGGAAAGAGGCTATACTGCATTTCAGTTTAATTTAAATCTCAGTGACTATAAAGCCTTAGTATATTATTTAAATATATTTTATTGATTCTTTACAGAGAGGGAGAAGGATAGAGTTAGAAACATCGATGAGAGAGAAACATCGATCAGATGCCTTCTGCACACCCCCTCCTGGGGATGTGCCTGCAACCCAGGTACATGCCCTTGACCGGAATCAAACCTGGGACTCCTGAATCTGCAGGCTGACGCTCTATCCACTGAGCCAAATGGGTTAGGGCACTATGTTATTTAATACACTGCAGAAAGCTCTTTATGGCAAGATCTAAAATTGACTTACAAGGAGTAGGCAAAGATTTTTTCAGATTAGATACCAATATTTTTTGCTGCAATGAAAGAATAGCATATCACCATTGACATAGTAGCAGAGTAAGGTGATACTGAACTGAAGAAAAGCCTGAGTTGTTTTGAGAATTTTATTGGGTCCGTTAGCCTGGAAAGCTGCTGACGAGAGCTTATACGAATTATTCTATGGCTTCCCAGCAAATGCGATTAGCACCGTCTCACTCCAAGCTGTCCTGTCAAGTCAACATTTTAAAAAAGTAATTGTCCATGTGATAGATGTAAAATTCAAAACAGTACCACTATATTCATTGAAATGCATTCAATATTTTTGCTGAAGAGAGATAGCATTGTATAAAACCTGGATTATTTTTTCTCCATGTTCTTTTTGTCTTTAAACTCATAACTTTTCCCTTCAACTCTAATCTCTGTCATTTGAGAATGGGGGTAAAATTGTTGCTGTAATATTTAATGTGTTTCATGGGGGTTTATGGGTTACAGAGTCTAACTCCTCGAAGAGTATTATGGTCTGATTAGCTCCCTGGCAAACATCGTTTGGAAGGCATAGCACATACTCTCCATGCAACTGGAAGCAAAGATATGGATGGATGGATACAGAGAAAGGTGAGGCAGCATCCTCGCCTGTGATTACAGAATTTCAGAATTAAAATGAAAGCAGATTTTCATGGTTACCATTTATTTTTGCTTCATGTCAGTTTCTAACTGAATTACATTTGTATTAGTAACAATCATACAGATAAAAACTTTAAATTTTTAAAAAATATTTTTTATTGATTTCAGAGAGGAAGGGAGAGGGAGAGAGAGATAGGAACATCAGTAATGAGAGAGAATCATTGATCGGCTGCATGCCCCACACTGGGCATTGAGCCCACAACGCGACAGGTGCCCTGACTGGGAACTGACCCATGACCTCCTGGTTCAAAGGTCTATGCTAAACCACTAAATCGCACCAACCAGGTCAGATAAAAACGTTGAAAATAAAACTAGATGCGATGGAGGACGTGGGATAACGTAAGCAAAGAATTCTGTCCTTGCAGAGCTAATAGTTTAATATAGGAGCTAAGATATGTAAATAACCACGAACAGAGAGGTGCTAGTGATGAGAAAGAAACCTCCGAGATAATTTCGTGAAGAGGAAAATGGCCTCAGAGGAGACCCATGAGGAGTAGGGCAGGTGAGCTCGGGAACTGCGTCTGGTAGAAATCATCAGAAAATGAGAGAAGCAGAGCAGTTCCTAGTGCACACAATTCCTGCTAATGGGGGGGGGGGGGGGTGGTGATCAGAGAGGGAACCGATCTGGCAGGGGAGCTGCAGCGGCTGCCAGAACGAGACGGGGGCAGCCTGGAG
>PVJC01021245.1:10636-28533 GCA_004026665.1 Murina feae | reverse complement strand
GGAAGTGGGAAAGCAAGGTGGCGGGCCAGGGAGCGGGAAAGAGGCGGCGGGCAGGTCTCAGCCTGCTTGGTGGCTGCCCAGGCCCTTTGCGGGGCACCAGGGAGTGGGAAAGCAAGGCTACAGGGGCCGGGGTCCTGCTTGGCAGCTCCCCAGACCCCTTGGCGGCACAGGGAAGGGGGAAAGGAAGGCAGCAGGGGACCGGTGAGTGGGAAAGAGTTGGCGGCCTTCTTGGCGGCTTCCCAGGTCCCTTCCGGGGATCAGGGAGCAGGAAAAGTCTGGCCTGACCATGAGGCAGGGTTTTCCCTGCTTTCTGGTGGCTGGAGGAAGATGGGCAGTAGGCAGGCTTGGGAAGCAGGCAGCACCCAGCCCTGGTCACAGCTCAAAAAAGAGAACAACATGCAGGGGAGGGCAAGAGTCTGAGAGATCAACATAGAGGGGGTGCCTGCTCCAAGCCTTGACGGTGTGCCTGGGGGCAGGTCCCCAGCAGGTAGACACACACAGGAGGACTGCTCCAAGCCTCAGATGTGGCTGGGGGCAGGTCCCCAGTGGTGACACACACACATACACACACACACACACAAAAGGCGCTTGGCAGACTGGGGCCATCATAGGACATCCACTGAGGGGTCCCAGACTGTGAGAGGGCACAGGCCGGGCTGAGGGACTCCCTCCACCCCGAGTGCACAAATTTTTGTGCACCGGGCCCCTAGTGCTGCTATGAAAAAGAAGGAATTCATACCATTTGCCACAGCATGGATGGAACTGGAGAACATTATGCTAAGGGAAATAAGCCAGTTGGAGAAATGTAAATATCACATGATCTCACTCATTTCTGTGGTATACTGAACAACATAAACTGATGAACAAAAATAGAACCAGAGTCATAGAAGCATCAAACAGACTGCCCAACCTATGAGGAAGGTGTGGGGTGAGGGCATAAGAGATCATCTAAAGGACTTGTATGCATTACCAATGGACACAGGCAGTGGCGGGGGGGCTGAGGGAATGTGCTGGGGCATGGGGATAGCCAGAGAGAGGTCAATGGGGGAGAAAGGAGACTTATGTAATACTTTAAACAATAAAGAATTTAAATTAAAAAAAAAAAAGAATTGAGGAAAGCCACCTATAGCTACCGGGAGAAATAGCTACCACTAGACAATACTATTAAGTACAGCAAACAAAGAGTTAGAAGAGTGTCTTCTTTTCCTGCATTCCAATTTTACTATATCATCTTCTATTTGGCACTGAGAGAAAATTGGTAAATAACCAATACATTCTTTGGCTACTTCATATTGGAATGCATTATTCTACAACTATGTTCAATTGATATGACAAATATAAACAATATACTTCTTTTTTACTTATTAAATTTATTGCTGTGACATTGGTCCACATGAACATATAGGTTTCATGTATGGGTTTCTGTTACAAGATCTGTATATTGCTCTGTGTGCCCACCACCCAAAGTCAAAACTTTTCCTGTCACAAAACAATATACTTCTCCCTAACAAAATGCAACTCTCTTCAGCACAGATTGTGTTTCTGGCACTCTCTTTGCAAAGAATGTAAATTCCCAAAGGTCATGGCATCCATCTCTTGGTCTCAGTCATAGTGCTCATGTTCTTCTTTCATTTGTTTATTTGGAATCCCACCTAAATATCATGCAACTAAAGGCAGCATAATAAAATTAACCAAGACTCCTTATATAAACTTTAAGGGAAATGGAGAAAAGACAGAAAATATGTTGGAATCAAAAACAAAAGATAAATAATTAGCCCAACATTATTTTCTAACAAATGCTGATTTGAAATAGAGCCATAAAAGATCATGACTGAGATAATTAATGACTGAAGGTAAGAAAGTGATACACTGAAACCCAGGATTGGGTTCTACTTTTTTAAAAATAAATTCTAATTTATTTTTGAATTTGAAATTAAGTTTTCACTTTTGTAAAATAAAGACATAATTTACTATCAGAATTCCTTGCTGTTATTATTTTACATGTTTCCTATTAATATGTATTTCCCTTTGCATAAATTTGGAGGAATACATATAATCTCCCATCCATAACACGATATGCTTTCTATTACTAGTACCTCGTTTTTCTATCTTGTAATTAAATTCTTGGAAGTTCCCTAAAAAATGTTCCTTTTTACTCATCATTTAATTTATGATAAAGATGTTTCCATGTTTCCTGTTATTTTTATTTCTTATTCTAATAAGCTAACCATAATAGCTACCTGTCATAGTGTATTATATATTTAGGAAGTTTTCATACATCTGTGGCAGCATAAATATACGGTATAACAGAAAACTGAAGATCAAACTATGTAGGTTAACATCATAATAATTTTTGTATTAATTTTATGTACTACTGAGTAGTATAATAATATAAAGCATCATTAATAACCACTGCCATTTGTTTACCTATTAATAATGAATTACACTGCATAGTAATCCAAATATTCCATTGGTATGGTCCTTTCAGATTTCCTCCCAGGAGATTAATAGTAAAGAAAATTCTTTCACACTTTTCACAGTTTAATTTCAAACCACACAACCATGAACTCCTCTATCCCAGGTAGTGATGATCACAGAGGGAGGCTCATCCTTTCGTCACAGACTTGAAGAATTATTTTGCTTTGTGCAATTCTACTGGATACATTGTGACAGATCTTCGATTTCCATTTATTTTCTAATCAAAAGAGTTATTTCCTTGGCACTGGCACTGGTCTGAGTGGTTGAGGAGGAAGAAACAGAATCAGCAGGGGCAAAGTTGTATGGGTTTTGAAATATTATTTCCTGTATATTTTGTTGACATTTTAAAATGAAACTTAATTTATCTATTGGCAGATTCAAAGCCATTTACATATAAAAATAAGTTTGTGGCTAACCATGTGGATATTTTGGGACTTTGAAGCTTTTTAGTTGCTGCTAGCAATATTCATGAGCAAAACTGGCAAGTGGCTGTTACATACTGGATGTGAAGAAACAGAAGGTGAAAAGAAGAAATGAAATGTGGGTAGAAGGAAAAATACAAGAAGAAAAGAAAAGCTTTCATTTAGTGAAAAGTAATTTATTCTAAATTCAGAATGTCACATATAGTTCATGTTTGGGATTATCCTATATCTAAGAATATTTTACCTTTCTTTCTCATATTGTCAGACTTCAAACTGGAAGGTAGTGGCATTGGTAACCACTCTTACCCTTGCTTATCTTCCCCCGTTCATCTTTGCTAATGATTTGCATGAAGTAGATGTAGAGTCTCACAGCCCTTAGTTCTCAGGAATTAAATATATTTTATTTACTATAATGTTTATTATGCTGCTACTAGGTACATGCGAAGAAAATGATAAAACTTATTTCATGCAATCCTTGTAACACGTGAAATAACTGCTATTATAACCATTTTAGATATCTGAGGGCTAATGAAGTTAAGTAATTAATCAAATCAAATCTGTCTTTAACCCCCTGAATTAGAAAAAAATGTGCCCCCTTTAAACAGCCACAGTCCTTTCCATGTGTCAGTAAGGAGACCTCTGGCTGGGGGTCGCAGTAACTTGCTCCCTTCACCAGAGATTGTGGTACAGTAAACACTCTGCAAACTCTGCATCGTGTACTTGCAAGGTCATGTACCGTTTTATTGGTGGAAATGAGATTCAGTTACTCCAAAGTTTGTGTTTGTCACCACTACACTCTTAAGACCTGCAAGTAGCTCTCATCAACACTTCAAGCTCAGATGCATTGTCTCTCCTATTTCCAGATCCCTTCTCAGTGTGCCCCACTCTGAAGTGAGTGCCTCTCCCAGGAGGCCCCATCGTACCTTACAAATATTTCCAACATGATGTTATCAGCTAGACTGAGTTTGCTAACTTGTACGTTTTCCTCAGTGAACTGTCAACACTTCTATAGCGGGGACTCTTTCACACCCCAGCACAGAGAATGCCACATATTAAAATTTCAATAAAGTTATATTGCATGAGTAAAGTGAGTCATATAATGAGTGGAACTCTGGTGAGTAGTGATATTGAAATATTTCTTCTAATTAATTTCCTCTCAATGTGCATGAATCCATTCACCGGGCTATTAGTATTTAATAAATAAATAATTATTTCAGAGCCTTTGACTAACTCAAGTTTTAAGAAAAAGAAGTTTGAAAAAAGGGTGAAGGACACATATTATACACATATACACATAGATAGATAGAGATAGAGACAGGTACATAGTCTAAAATATATTACGGAATAGATAGAAACCATATTACATTTCAGAAATATTTATTCTCCCTATATCTAACTCCCTGATTACCTTATCTCTAGAGCCTAAAGCCTCATGTTTATAAAGATTATTTGCTTTCAAGAGTAATAGCTCTATCTCTCCTTAACAGAAACATTTTTTTAAATACACACATCTTTAGAACTACAATCATTGTCAGATATGTTTCTCTTTATTTTTGTTTGAAAATAATTTATTCACGTTTTACTTGTAATACTGCTTTAAAGTTTCCAAAATTGCTCCACGTATGATAATTTTGACTAAAAATAATATGCTTCATTTTCTTTTATTAAGGAAATATTTGAAAACCTATAGAGGGTTGAAGAAAATTACATCTAACTAAACTAAGCCCATGTAGCCAAGCATTAGCCTTGTTTGAGAAATTAGTATTCCTGCATGCACGGATAGACTCTATTTTAAGCACTTTACCTGTTCAAATATTTCATTAATATCTCCAAGCATGCCTCAAACTTTTCATGTAATTCCCACCTCACTAACATCAAAATGGGTTTAATGATTCTGGCAAAGTAATTCCCAAACAAATGGATGGCCTAGCATTTGTTCACGGACAGCTGAAAAATGATGGCCTGGATAAGGCCATCTGGAAAGATACATGTAAAAATATTTGACTTTACAGAAAACTCTTTAGTTTAATATCTCATCTGAAGAATCTTAATGCCAAATTCATTAACTAAGGCAACACTGCCAAGGTATTTTGAAACTTTGCTAGTTTATACTTTTCACAATGGCAAGACCAATATCTTTATATAACTTTTTAAATTGCATACTTAAAAATATATTTTATTTTAGCTGATTTAGTAACATAAGTAGACAGAGGCAATCAATAGTAAAATAGAAAAAAAAATGCTCTTCCTTTTCTATTAATTACTATCCACATATAGAAACATAATAAAATAATTGAGTATTACACAAGTAGTGAGCACATTAAGGTTGAATATTATACTTGGATGGTGTTATTTTGATCCTATTAAGGTTATTTCTTTCTATTAAAGTTATTTTTAATGTAAGCTCCATGCATCTTAAAATGAATTTGGTTAAAACAATATATTCTTTTGTTTTAGATTTTAATAAAGGAAAATTATTTTTTCTAATTATAAAATATCTCAACACATATTACAACACATTATAAGTAATAAAACAAAATTATTTCTAAACTGTTAATGTTAACATGATTGTGGTTCCTATGAATTACATTAATTCTTACTAAATAAAACTAATATAAACTTGACTGTTGGCATTATTTTCATATAATCTGGAACATAAGGGCTAATAGGGAGAAAGACCAGTGCTCTGGTCGTATGATGCAACTATTCAGACCAGGAAGGAAACAGATGTCATCAATTTCATTCCCAAGAGGTTGTCCTTACATCTTTCTTTTTTGTTGTTGCTAATCCTCACCTGAGGATATTTTTCCCTCGATTTTTTTAGAGAGTGAAAGGGAGGGGGAGAGACAGATAGAGAGACCCATTTTTTGTGAGAGGCACACATTGATCAGTTGCCTCCCACTTCCATACTCCAGAGGCCCTTGACCTGAATCGAATCCAGGACCCATCAGTACTCAGGCCATGCTCTATCCAAACTGGCTAGGGCTGTGCTTACTACATTTTTTAAGTGGCGTAGTAATATCTCTATTTTTGCTTCCAGACTCTAAGGATGATGGAACAGTTAACAACTTTGCTTTCTGATCACACTAAAACATGTAATTTAAATAAGGTGACCAGATTTAAAGCGTTACAGCATTAACCGGGGGGGGGGGGGGGGGGGGAGTTCTTTTTTCTTATTATTATTATTATTACTTAAAATATTACAAAGAGTAATTGGGACTTTTTTAAACGGCACAGGATGCAGGACAAACTGTTAAAAATCGGGACTGTCCCACCAAAAGCAGGACGTCTGGTCACCTTAAGTTTAAAAGCAAATGTGAAATATTTAAAATTAAATGTTTTTTGGTCCTTACTTTTACAATTTCTATCATAAATCTGATCTTGTTTGAAATTTAAAATTTCTTGATTTTTAGCATTTGTCACTTTTAGTAAATGTTTTATGTGTGTCTGTGCATGTGCATGTATACACTGTTTATTTCAGTTTCCCTTGAGCTTCTTGTTAGCACTTCTATCTAATCTAATAAAAGAGTAATATGCAAATTAATCTTCACTCTGTTACACCTAAGCCCACCATCCAATCAGAGTGGCAATATGCAAATTAACCCAGCCAAGATGGCTTCTGGCAGCCACAGAGCTAGAGCAAACAGGAAGAAACTGCATGCCTAGGCTGACTGTGGCCTCCACTCAAGGCAACAAAGTTTCAATTATAGAAGCCACGGAGCTGAAGCAAATAGGAGGCTTTGTTGCCTGCCTAGGCAGGCTGTGGCCTCCGTTCAAGGCAACAAAGTCTCAATTATAGAAGATAAATAAACCCCAGATACATGCTTCCAGCCAGCCTCACTGGGACCTTGCGTCAATGGGAGATGTGGCCAGCCTGCAAACAGCCCTCAGCCCCTCACCCAGGCTGGTCAGCTACCCCAGTAGGGACCTGAACCCTGAAGGGGCTATGGGGTAAGGGTCTTAACTGGGGGGCTTGGCAAGCCTGCAAACAGCCATCAGCCCCTCACCCAGGCTGGCCAGGCATGTTAGCAGGTGGACATCCCCTGAGGCGTCCCAGACTGCGAGAGGACACAGGCCAGGCTGAAGGACCCCCCTTGCCCCCCGCCGAGTGCACAAATTTTTGTGCATTGGGCCCCTAGTAGTAATATAATTTTAGATTCATGTTATATTCATTTATAATTTAATATTTTATAAAATAAAAATATATAGTAAAAATATTTTAATATACTATAAAATGCATATTTATTAGACAATGTGATCATACTTTATGAACATAACTAAAAAATGAATTCACAAGATAAAATGTTACATATAATATCCTGAAGTTCTGAGAGTTTTTCCCACCTCTTTTTTCTATATCTAAATAGTAAGTGTTGGAGCTAGGATTCAAATAAAGGCCATTACATCAAAGTAAACATTTTCATTAAACTTCAGGGAAGAGTTCTATTTTCTATTATACCTTAACATAGTTAAGGACTCAATAGTAAGAGAATGTCAAGTTGATTGGCAATCTAAACCAGCATATTGAAATGGAATTTTTGTACTATAACCCAGATTCTTTGTCCACCAGAGTCAAAGAATGAACCCACTGACAGAGAGTAGTATAGCAAAGGTAAAAATTTATTGAAGAACAAGTACAAACTCCCATGTGGGGAGAGGGAAAGAGCCCTACAGGATGGACTCCCACATGGGGAGGAGGAAAGGGCCCCACCCCATCCTTTCTTCCACAGTTTATAAAGGCTGCAAGTCCCTGGGTCTGGATATCCTCTCTAATAGGCCACTATAGCAACTCTTGAACTCAAAGGTCAAACACCACGTGGAGCATTGTTCTTTTTCCCTCATTGTCTTTTCATTCTGGCTTTCTTCCTTCTTCTTATTTTTCAAATATAGACCTATTTGGCTCCAGCTCCCTTATCTTATGTAAATGCAACCGTTGCTGCTCCCTATACCTGGCTTTCTTATGTTACAGAGATATACCTTCTCCCAATCTGTAGCCCTGTGTTTTTCCATGGACCCTAATTCTAAAAATTCCCTAAGCCTGCCTATATTTCAGTTCAAAAATTCCATTTCAATATGAAAAGGAAAAGAATTTCAATTATTTTATGATTTTTACATCCTCTAGCAATTTTAAACACACACAAATACATGATTTTCATATTCAAATTAGATTTGGGAAATCTAGTACGTCCTTAAGATTCACAATGCAAATATGAATTTTAAAAGATTCTTAGGACACGATTCTCCATGGGATATTGCATTTCTGAATATTTTGTGGGAGTTGGCACGGGATATCTTTAATCTGGATTGTTTTCAAGTATATTTGCATAGTTAACAGCCTTGAAATATAGGAGCAAAAGAGAAGCATGTTTACTGCCCATTACAAAAATAATTGAGTTTACTAAACTCAAGGTTCCTCTGTTGTATTGCAACTGCCTGCACATGCTGACTTTCTCTGAGCCCCTTCGCATTGCCTCCATGGACATAAGGACAAGGGGAACTGAAACAGAATGCTGATGTTCTTGCTGCCTGCTGTGCCATGAGTAACAAAGCCATTAGTCTCTGACCCAGGAGTCTCATGATTTCTGTAGCATCCATGAAACTGTGGCAGGCTGACTTGTTAGCTTTCAAGTAAGGTAAAGGCGTAGACCTTCACAAATTTTGAAAATGCTCTTCAGTTAAAAATGATTCCCATTACTTAAATAAACATTTCCAAATGTCTTCATACATGAAACTTTTTTAACCTGCGATGATGACTGATATTCCATAAATTCCAATTACAACAAACACTGAGATAGCCCTATCTAACAGTTACGTAGTAAGCATTTTGACTAAGTGATCTTGAGGAGGAAGCTGGTCTTGCAAGAATGTCAGGCCATAAAACTGAACAAAGCCCTGCCCTGCAGGAGGGCAGGGGACTTTGTTCTGGCACCAGCCAGCTCAGAATCATCCTGGGGGTTGCCCTTCCTCCAGGGCCTCAAAAGGGGGGTGGGGTGGGACAGAAGGTTATAAAGGCAAAGTCCCAGTGTCACGACACACTGATTTGGAAATTCTTTCCCAGTGTCCATGAGGCCTAGTGTTAATAAAGGGTCTTCTTCTGGTTTTTCCATGAGGCGTGCTTGGCATTTCTTTGCTCTTCTACAACATATGGCGTGCTTGGCCTGGAAGCTACTGTGATTGGTTTTAAGCCTCTGGTGAGTTAATGATTCTGGGGTCTGGGGGCAGGCTCCTGGATGGGGCCGCTGTTGAATTTAGCAGAATTGAACCAGGAGGAGCTCCATGCACTCCTGGACCTCTCAGCCCAGGACCTGGCCGGCTTCTGGAGAGATCGAATGGATAGCTCTGAACCTGTCAACAGAATCTGTAAGGTAGGGGCTCCAGTCAGTCAGCCTACTCCAAGTGAGTAGAAGGAGGAGCGTGATCAACTCCTCAGAAGTCATGGGACTTCTTCAGGATAGGAATGTATTTTAAACCCTGAGTGAATGTCCGGTGAGAGAGGACTTCTTCATGTCAGGAATCAGAAATTGGGTGGATTGTATTTTAAACTCTGAGTGAATGTCGGATGAAAGTGTGTGAGTGTGGAGGGAGGAGGCCTGCCCTCTCCTCTCCTTTGTGTGGCTCCACAATCTCAGTTACGGAGTCCGAGTGGGCCACAATCTGCGGCTCCGTGATTTGTCATAAGGCATAACGGTGACTCACCCCCACATGGAGGTGACCAGGCCCAGGGTTTATATGGGTGCACTTTAGCTAAGACAAATCTAAGCTCCCAAGGGACATGGCCAGGCGGGCATCTGAGTGAGGATCTGTGAAAGCAGGTCACCTCTTCCCTTGTCTGTCTCTCGTCACCGATCATTATGGAGTCGGGACAAAGTATGTTTGTTTCTGTTTTTGTTTGTTTGGACTAGCAGTTTATAGCAAATTAGACTTTGTGGAAGGAAAGCCTGGTGGGCTTTACCAACAAAAGAGAACCATTGGGCCAGTCTGTGTAGATCGAAATTTCATAGGCATGGTCAATCGCTGGGAAACGGCCGGAGGGGCGCCTTCAGTCTGGGTGACGCGCACTATTTTTCCCCACCGCCCATAGAAAAAAAGTTGTCTTTTTAAAATCCTGCTACAGTGGCTCAGGCCAGGAATGTGTTTAATTTGCATTTTAAATTCCTCAGGCTTCCAGCAAAAACTTGCTGGCTTCTCAAAAGATAAAAGTTTTGATCTAAATTTTCCCCTTGTATCTATAGTATAAAAGTTAAAAATGTGCTGTTTTAATGTTTGTTGTCTGAGTTTTGTCTCTTTAAGTCATGTAATATAAGCAAGCTATCTCTTATATCTGAAAGGGGGGTTGAGCAGCTGCCCTGCAGGTGGAATTGCACGTGGCCTTCATGGGCGCTGCCATCTTGAAATGGTGGGGGCTGCCCCTCCCTCTGAATTTGCCAATCACAAAAGGAAATGTTTGCTTACTGAAGTAGAATGGGATCTCAGGGGCGGGGCTCACAGCTTCGCAGGGCAGAGAGATTTTAAGGGTCCTGCCCCCTGCTGTGCTGCATTAAGGATTCTTTCTTTTAGGAAATCCTTCCCCACAGGTGCTACAGTGACTAAGGAAAGTTTCTCTGAAAGTCCTGCTGTTTCTATTTTTCCCTCTTTAGGAGGTGTCTTCCTCTAACTTACAATTGAAACTGATTGGTGGTATTCTGTGGTGTAAATGTAGTATGTGCCGATGTAAAAGCGTTTTTATATTTGTTTCTGTTTGTTTGATTAGTTCTTTTATTCAGTTTTTTTTTTTTTTAAAAAAAGGGAGGCAACCTAGTTCCTCCCTGCAACATGGTAATAGCTCCTCCTCAAACTCAACTGACTTAGAATGTATGTTAAGGAATTTTAAAATTGCTCAAACCTTGCCACCTTGGGTCTGGTTCTGTGTGTGTAAGGAGGAACAGAGTAAGGTTTTAGTAGCAGGAGTGAAAATCAAGCAAGGCAGGTGCAGGCCAGAAGAAGCTGGCATGCCCATCCAAACCACCCAGTCGTTATCAGCCAGAGGTGCCTGAGGCAGAGACCTTTGAGCCAAAATGGCAGCAGGAGCTACTTTTGCTCCAGATGGCTCAGCACAACTTCACCTGAGTGGAGAGACCTCCTCGATGGTCCTGTCCTTGGCAGTGCTGGGGAGGAAGAATGGAGAAGAGAAAGAATTCTCGTTGTTCTCTAGGCCTGGCTAAGGACCACATCCCAGTGCTAATCAAGTTAAAGCCTGGAGCACAGCCTGTTAAAATCCTCCAGTCAAGGGAAATGGAGGCTAGGGACAAAGGAAACAGGGGGTATGTGCCATCCCCGGCACTAGTACCTAGCAGCAGATTCGGGAATTCCTGAGAGCAGCAGGATTCTGTCAAATTTGGATCCCAGGGTTTTCAGACCTGGCCAAGCCTCTCTATGAACTGAGGGACTGGCCAAGATCCTGTTGGGTTGGGAGGACCAGAGGCTGCATATTGAATTTGCAGACTGCAGTTTTCTAGGCAGAGGTATGCCTACCTCTTCATCGGACATAGCTCCAGAGAGACTCGACCCTGTTGTATCCAGTTAGAGTGCTGGATGTCAAATGCTTGAGTCATCCAATTACAGACTCTCTTGTGGGCAAAAGAAGAATGCCTGAGCTCTCTGTTCATGCTGAGGTTGAAGCCTTAAAGTGGCTGTTACCACAGATCTGTCTCTCATCAAATGGCGTGAGGTGAGCAGGGTCCTCCCTGGAGAAGAAACCTGGGTTCCCCAAAATCAATGCCAGGGCCCCTGCCAGTAGATGAGGGGATCCCAAGGCAGTTGCTGGGCGTGGAGGCCACAGGGGCATAGGCTACCAAGGAAATGAACTGAACCTCACATCACTCCACTTGGCTCCAGAAGATGGCTGGTTAGCCAAAGACGGGTAAGATTCCTCAGGGAAGGAACAACCTAAGACAGGCACAGTCACATAGGAGCCATCAGGAGAGAACTTGGGGGTCAACAGAGGTGGGGCGCAGATCCTCACCCCCCAAACAATGCATGGGCTTGAACACTTGCCCTTTCTGAGGGAGGTCTCCTGCCCCCATGGCTGCTTCCCGCTTCCCATGCCCAGCTCAGAGTGGGACCCAGGCAACATACAGAAACTTGGCCCAGCTCAGATTGGGACACAATTTGTGCAGAGAGCTGTTGTCGGGTATGGAAACTTCACAGAGGCAAGGGGCAACTGGGCCACAGATGAAGCAGCCTGGAAGGCTGCCCTGGAAACCAGTGGGGCCTGTACAGATTCTGGTGGGTAAAGGCTGAAATGCATAATTACTTTTTACTCAAGTTCTTGCAGGCTTTACAGCCTACCAGGAGGACAGTCTAGGAGCACGGAACACTTCTGAGAAATTCTGCCTTCCAACCTGATGACTCTGTTTGGGTGAAGACCACCCAAGGACTGATTCCTATCCAGAGGGGACCACATACCATAATCCTGACCATCCCCACCATTCTCAAGGTTGCAGGACTGTATACCTGGTTGTCAGAAACACCCCCAGCAGATTCATTGCTCCACAAGGCTAAAAGAAGCTTGTGGGACAAGAGAGGGGAGGGGATAAGGAGGAAGCTGGTCTTGCAAGGAATGTCAGGCCATAAAACCCAACAAAGCCCTGCCCTGTGGGAGGGCAGAGGGCTTTGTTCTGGTGCCAGCCAGCTCAGAACCATCCTGGGGGTTGCCCTTCCTCCAGGGCCTAGAAAGGGGGAGGGTGGGGCAGAAGGTTATAAAGGCAAAGTCCCAGTGTGTCATGACACACTGATTTAGAAATTCTTTCCCAGTGTCCACGAGGCCTAGTGTTAATAAAGGGTTTCCTTCTGGTTTCTCCATGAGGTGTGCTTGGCATTTCTTTGCTCTTCTACAACAATCTTCCAAAATACAATTCGGGGTTCTTATAAAGACCAACACGCTGTTGCTGTAAGTGGCCTTGTTGTCTACCTTTCTCTTTTGCTTCTGCTGACAGCGCCCTGCTCTCATCAGCCTCCGGCCGCACTCTCCCTGAGACTGAGCACCATGCCTTCAATTAAATTGCAGAGTTCTGATGGAGAGATATTTGAAGTTGATGTTGAAATTGCCAAACAATCTGTGACTATCAAGACCATGTTAGACGATTTGGGAATGGACAATGAAGGCGATGATGACCCAGTTCCTCTACCAAATGTTAATGCAGCAATGTTAAAAAAAAGATCATTCAGTGGTACACCCACCACAAGGATGACCCTCCTCCTCCTGCATTCCTGTTTGGGACCCAGAATTCCTCAAAGTTGACCAAGGAACACTATTTGAACTAATTCTGGCTGAAAACTCTTTAGACATCGAAGGTTTGCTTGATGTTACATTCAAAACTGATGCCAATATGATCAAGGGGAAACCCCTGAAGAGACTCACAAGCCCTTCAATATAAAACATGACTTCACTGAGGAAGAGGAAGCCCAGGTACCCAAGAGAAGAGTGGTGTGAAGAGAAGTGAAAAGTTGTGCCTGACACTGTAGCACTGTAAGGATTGTTTCAAATACTAGTTGCACTGCTCTGTTTATGATTGTTAATATTAGGCAAACAGTAGATAAATGCAGCAGCAAATCAATTGTATTAGCAGAGTATTGTGTTCTGTTCATTGCATATGTAGTTTGGGTACAGATTCCAAACCTATGGCTGAGTTTCTTCCAATATGATCAAAAGTATCTTTTTTCTTTGCTCTGAATAAAACTGAATTGTGGGTTCTCTAAAAAAACAAAAACAAACAAACAAACAAAAACAAAATACAATTTTGTTTGATAAAGTACTTACACAATTATATTAAAATTTATTTGTTTTCACTTAAATCAGGCTTTCCATTAGCATATGGTTTAAGATAATTCCCAGTATGTGTCTCATCCATGGCTGATGGTTTCATTTTAGCTAACCATAAACAATATAGTCCCATTTGTTTTTCATTCTGATTACTGGCAGTGCTGTCATGGAAATATAGGTTGTGATATATATAATTAGAGGAAGGAAGGTAAAATATAATGTAACAAAAACATAAACATCAGTTAACTTGATGAAAACAGGGCAATGACTCAAATGAAAATATAATTTGGTGATACTAGTGTACTGAATTCAATTCTGGGATTTTCACAATTAAGTAATGTATTTCATTGAAAAATAGAATTTGTTCATGAGATTTTACTACTAAGTAGTATAATTTTTATTAGAGACCCTATTCAATATTCTCAATGACAATCTCAGTTTATAAGTTGTATGTACGATGAAAAGACATGACAAAAAATAAAAATAAAGTGTTTTGCTAGCAACCTCTGCTCATGACATTTTCTTAATTACTACTATGAAACTGTTCCTAGCACATGAGGCAAATACTTTTGTCAGATGAAATAAAACAAAATGAAGGAGTTTTGACAGGAACTATTTTAAAATTAGGGCTTCTCTGAAGCTATGACACTTTCCTTGGTGGCGCACCTACGACAACTCTGTGAAAAGATGTAATCATTTGGTTTGAAATTGCCTGTCACTCACTACTCCCCAGCCCTATTAGCAAACTTGGATTCTTCTCTTACTTTGAGTGTTCCAAGATATATTAGAGTTCTCTTTTATAACATTTCAAATCCACATAGTAAATAAAATATATTCACAATTTTTTGCAAAAAAATATTTTTTCAAGTGATATCAAATTTTTGGACTGGATCCCGGATTCTTTGTCAGCCAGAATCAAAGAATGAATTCATGGACAGAAAGTGGTACAGAAAATATGAAGATTTATTAAAGAACAAGTACAGACTCCCATGCAAGGAGGAGGAAGAGTCCCACTGAGTCCCTTTTCTCTACAGCTTATAAAGGCTGCAATTCCTTTGTCCTGATATTCACTCTGATTGGTCAATGTTCCCCTTCGAATTGGTCACTATATCAACCAGGGAGCTCAAAAGTCAAATGGGACCTGTGAGGCCCTTCCCCCTCCTTCCTTATTGTTTTCCTATTCCCTTTGGGCTTTCTTCTTCTCCTTCTGAAAGAAGGGCTTCCTTCTCTTTATTTTGTAAATATAGACCTTTCCTGGCTACTTCCAGTTCCCTTGTCTCATGTAAATGCAACTGCTGCTGCAACCTTGTCTTATGGAGATGTCACTGCACCTGGATTTTTCGTTATGGAAGTGTACCTTCTCCCAATCTTCAACCCCCTGCTTTTCCATGGATCCAAATTCTGAAAAATCCCTAAGCCTGCTTATGTTCCCACAAAATTCCTGCTTCACAAGTTATTTAAGATGCTGTTAGTTCCTAGACGGTTTATGAACATAAACAGTGCCCTTGTTCCCGAAGTGTTATATTGTAAATCAGTGAGCTGAACATAGATGCCTTAAGAAGCCAAATTAGTTAGGAGTCTTTATTACAGTGGAGGGCTCAAAGGAATATTGTTTCCAGCGTCTGAGCAAAGCAACATGGAGAAAGTTTTCCCTTTATACTTTTTTAATGTTTTTGTTTCCTAAATATGCGGCTTCCGGTCCCTTTTCAAGTTTTCAAAAGAGCTCTATGTATGCTTAGCAGATATCTCACAGGAAGCCTGTAGCCTTGAGTACAACACAGTTCAGTAGCCTTGAGTACAGATGACTAAAAGACACCTGGTACAGGGGTAGCAAGGGACGGCCGTGGAGCGGCTTGCAAGGCCAGACAGCTGAGCTTATTTTTCCTATCATTAGAGCAAGCATGTTTTACAGAAGCGAATAATAGCAGAATTAGTTCACAGAACAAAAGACTCTCTATGTCCAGTGGAAATTTCAAACAGCAGTTTTTACAAAATAGAGGTTATTATGCTTCACAGGGCAATCGTTGTCAACTACCTAGGAGGGAGATGTTACTCTTTATCAAAATGTTAAATGTATTTTCACTTTAACCCAGGAATTTTATTTCTATTATTTATACTTAAGGTATACTTGTTGCAGAAAGACCAAAAACACTAAGCGACGCTTTGAAGAGGTGGAGAAATCAGTTTTAATAGCGTGCGGTCTCCAGGGACAAAGATCCCAAATCCAGAGCAGAGCATAGCACGCGAGAACCTTGCTTTATAACTGTCCCTTGAGTTCATTGATTTGCAAAAGCCCTGAAGGGAGAATTCTTTTTATCTACACTTGCCCCAGGTATACTTAGGTTCAAAACAAGCCCCCTTGCTTTTTGAGGGACAGGGCTTTGTTTGGCTTAATGGCCTAACACTCCTTTGCAGAATGAGCCTTCCTCCTCATACTAACCTAAGTGTGCAAACATACATGTACATGATATTTTCACAATATCTTCTGTTATTAAGAGATTAACTACCCATATATTGGAAGCTGCATTTAGTAAAGAGCAAGTATTGTTTTATAAAAACCATCAACATTAAAATCCAACATTTAAAGTTGTATAAGACTGTGTAAAACTATTATGCCTAAAGGCTAATGGAGAAAAGTTATACATCTTTTTTTAGTCTGGTCTTCCTCATCATAGCAGCTATCAGATATCAGCCTTACTAGCAGACAGTTACTTGTGTTGAGAAGTAATACATATCTAGATTCTGTAAAATTCATAAAAATAGCATTATTATCCAGAAATATATTAATCATGTTATTTTAATCTAGCATCTAGCAGTAATGCTGATAAAAGTTTCAAAATCACTAAGGTGAATTTGAATAGAAACTAACCTTAGAAGTTCCCAATAGGATTTTTGAGGCCAACAGGAGGCAGGGAGACAAACTTTGGGAATTCAAGGTATGTCTTGCTTTGCTTTAGATCTGCCCTGCCAAGGGGATCTGGTCTAGATTGGTATTCTGCAGAGAGCAGCAGTAGTCACAAATTTTGCTCACATCCTCAGAAACAGAACAGTGCTTGGCTGCACATATACTTTCAAGCATCACAAGAACCCTAATAGCTTTCATTTCAACACTGGTTCAAAGATGGAAATCTTTCATGTACTTTGCACTTTTTAAAGTTGTCAAATTGTTGGCATACTGTCATAGCCTTAGGACACAATGGATTCTTAACCTCCTATTTATATATTCTTCTTTAACAGATATTTTTACCCAAGAAAGTAGCGGAGAGAGAGAGAGAGAGAGAGAGAGAGAGAGAGAGAGAGAGAGAAAGAGAGAGAGAGAGAGAAAGAGAGAGAGAGAGAAAGATATTCTTTTGGTCTATTAAACTAGACTGGGAATATAATGAGGGCAAGATATTCATCTTATACAACTTGGTATGGTCTAATATATACATGCCAGGTTTGTGATAGATTTTCAGGATGTTTTCAGTATATATATTTATTAAAAAATGCATGAATAAATCTGAATTGTTTTTTATGTGGAATTTCCATGTTGATCTCATCTTCAATGATATGAGATTCTCTTATGCACAAAATTTGTACATATATCTTTCTATATAAAGAGATAATATGCAAAGTTTTCCTTTGGGAGATCCATCACTTGCAATGATATGTGCTGACTGCCAGGGGGTGGCACAGAATGAAGGAAGGCCCTGGCTGGCAGCCAGAAGGCTCTGAACAGCCATGATCACTGACCAAGCCTAGGGACCCTACCCGTGCACAAATTTTGTGCACCGGGCCTCTAGTATAAATATGTTAGATTTACATATGCATATTAACACATGGATACATATGTGTACATGTCTCTTTCTATGTAGGAATAACCATATAATAATCCTATCTAATAAAAGATTAATATGGAAATTGACTATCACAAGATGGCTTCCCCCATGTGGTCAAAGACAGCTACACCCATGTGGTCAAAGATGGCCACCACAAGATGGCCAACAGGGGAGGGCAGTTGGGAGGGAACCAGGCCTGTAGGGGAGGGGAGTTGGGGAGAACCCAGGCCTGCAGCGGAGGGCAGTAAGGGGGTACCCAGACCTGCATGGGAGGGCATTTGGGGGGAGGGGACCTAGGCCTGCAGGGGGGAGCAGTTGGAGGGTACCCAGGCCTGCAAGTGAGGAAAGTTGGGGGGGACCCGGCTGGTAGAGGAGGAC
>PVJC01021245.1:0-10536 GCA_004026665.1 Murina feae | reverse complement strand
TGTAAAAGGGATGTCCAACTGCCCGTTTAGGCCCGATCCCACTGTGAAATCAGGCCTAAACGGGCAGTCAGACATCCCTCAAGGGGTCTCAGGTTGGAAAGGGTGCAGGTTGGGCTCAGGGACACCACCCCCACTCCCACTCCCACTCCGTGTATGAATTTCATGCACTGGGCCTCTAGTAAGTATATAATGATATATATATATATATATATATATATATATATATATATATATAGAGAGAGAGAGAGAGAGAGAGAGAGAGAGAAAGTCATTTATTTTGATATTTTCATCTATTTAATTATTTACTCAATAAGCATTTATATCAAATTATGAAGGTAATACAAAAATAAATTTGATCCCTGACTTAAGATATTTGTCATTCATAAGCTTATTCATTTGACCTGCTCATGGGATATTTATTATCATTTACTACCCCTGAAAACCACTCCTTTTTAGTTTCTGTGTTTTATCCCTTTAAGCTATGGCTTAAAGTGGGAAGAATACTTGTTTCAAATGTATTTGGATACCAATTAATTTCTAAAAATGACATTCTGCCCAGTTTCTAGAAAAAAAATCACATTTTTTAAAAGATGAGAGATACACACATATTTGTAATGCTTTTTGTTACATAACTATTTAAATACTCTCTCTATATGTGTGAAATTATTTGGAAAACAAGTTAGCCAGGTTGGAAGACAAAAAAATTTACAATCCTATCTAATAAAGAGGAAATATGCAAATTGACTGTCATGCTGTCACAAACATGGTGGTTCCCATAGCCACAAGATGGTGGCATCCAGGGCCCTCAGCCCTGCAGGAGTCCCCCAGTCCTTTCAGCTCAGCTGGGGTGGCAGCAGGCACAAGGTATGGCCAGACCCACCCTCAGTCCCCCAGCCACCCAGGGCCAGCCAAAGGTACAGACAAGCCTCGGATGTCAGCTGCCCAGCCGCCCAGGGCCACCCGAGGCTCAGGTAATCAGGGCCAGCTCAGGGTTGCGCTGCCAGCATTGGAAGCAGCAGAGGTGTGATGGTGGCATCACCTTCCCCTGATTGCCAGGTCGCTTCCCACCCCTGAGGGCTCCCAGGCTGTGTGAGGGGGTAGGCCAGGCTGAAGGGCCCCCCATCCAGTGCATAAATTTTCATGCACCAGGCCTCTAGTAAGTAATATAATCACCAAGAAAGTGGAACAGGGTGTAACATGGAACACATGCTCAGTTTCAGAATGACTTATGTTATCAAAAGGACTTTATCAATTTAAAGAGGATATTAATATTCCAGATTTAGTAAAATACTTCATTATGGGGGAAGACAGGTACTATAGAAGGACTTAAATAAGAAGCTAAGCCCTAGCCAGTTTGGCTCAGTGGATAGAGTGTCAGCCTGCAGAACTGAAGGGTCCCCAGTTCGATTCTGGCCATGGGCACATGCCTGGGTTTGTGGGTTCGATCCCCAGTAGAGGGTGTGCAGGAGGCAGTGGATCATTGATTCTCTCTCATCATTGATGCTCCTATCCCTCTTCCTTCTTCTCTGAAATCAATAAAGAAATATATTTTTAAAAAAAGAAGTTTAAATATGGGTTTTACATAGCTTTATTGACAATAAATATAAGAAGCAAATTAATCATATTTCTGCATACACTATTAACTAGGGAAATATGGTAAACTAAATGTAAACAAATAGGTAAAGTAATGCGCAGCCATTGCTATGAATTTGGCCTCAAACATTATGCATCAAACCTTATTTTGTATTCGAAAGATGAGCAATGGGAGATACAGTTAAAATCTTTATAGTAAGAGGATAAAATGGAAGCTTTTTACATCACCAATATATCTTTCACTTAAATAGTTTTATAATAGCTAAACATAAGACAAAAATTAGTATCTGTTTTTAATGCATGAAACAAGTGTGCTGCATGGTAAAAGCTACCGAAAACTAGAAAGCCCATAGAGGAAAGAGATCACTCTTCTGTAATTCAAAGACAAGAAAACAATAGCCTGTGAATAGTGGATGGTGAATCAGAAATCAGGGAAGAGAACATCACGTCTCTTGATACATTTCAAACTGCTCCCTTATATTCATGCGAGCCTTTATATACATGAAAAAGAACTCAATTTCTTTATACAGTCAACTGAATGACAAAGAGACAAATGGAAAAACCTCTCTGGACTCTGGGAATTACTAATAACAACTTGGTGATATAAGAGAGAAAACCAGCAGAAAGATAATTTTGATTTTAAAGCAAAGTTCCCCAACTGTATTCTATGAAACAATAAAAGTTCTCTGAGATTAACAGATGTCACATGAGAGAGAAGTATTCCATTTGGGAAAAACACATTTTATATTTCTCCTCTTGGAGATTCCAATGGTGCATTAGTATTTGAAAGTTGTCATAATCTATTTAGTTTTATTTAACTTAGCATATCCTAAAAGGATCCATAGAAAACTGCTACATGTGTCTACATAGAATGTTAGCTGTCCTCACTGTCGACACATTTTAATTACTTTTGGCTTCCATTATTTTTGTACCTTTTTAAGGGTGCCACATTTGACATCTGATGGATTTCCTTGTGTCCTGCATCATCCTTGGAACCTCCTCTCAGCTTTTGCTACCTACATGCAGAGAACAGGTACTGAAAGATGTCTAGAGGCAGAAGGGAGCCCAACCAGCATGGCTGGGTGGTTGTGCATGGATCTATGAACCAGGAGTTCAGGGTTACATTCCCAGTCAGGGCACATGACCAGGCTTCAGGCTTCATCCTCAGAAAGGGGCATGCAGGGGCAGCTGATCAATGATTCTCTCATCATTGATGTTTCTATCTCTATCTCCTTCTCTCTTCTTCTCTGAAATCAATAAAGATATTAAAACAAAGATGCAAAAAGGAAAAAAAATCACTTACGTAAGACTAATATCATTAGTTGTTTCCAAATAAGACATAAATACAATAATCTGGCTAAATTCATACTGATATACTACATAAAATAGAAAAACAATAAGAAAGAACAGTTCAAAGTGATGATGTCTCAGGAATTGGTACCATCTTTGACTGTTACATAGAGTAGGAGTAGAAACACCTAAGCGATAATGTTAGTCATCCTATATAATAAAAGAGAAACATGCAAATTAATTGTTCTTCTGCTATGCTCAAGCCACGACCACAAGTCACACCCACAAGCCACACCCACCAACCAATGATGAGTGAGTATGCAAATTAACCTGACAAAGCCAGCGGGTAATTTGCATACATGGAACAGAGTGGGAGATCCGGAAGCTGGGGGGACATGGCTCCCTAGGTCACCGGACAGACAACAGAGCAGGTGAGCCAGAGGTTTGGGGGGGATGTGGCTTCCTCATTTGGGGAAACCCAGAGCATGCGGTGCACCAGGTATTCTGGGAATAGTAGTTTTGGTGGCAGTCCCAGGACTGGAAAAGGAATCCCAGAGCTTGAGGAGCTCCAGGAATGCTGGGAATCATAGTTCTGATGGCAGTCCCGGGACCCAAGCAGAAGCCCAAAGCACGGGGAGCACCAAGAATGCTGAGAATTGTAGTTCTGGTGGCAGACGGATCTCCTAGACACTAGAGCAAAGTGAACCTGGATCAAGTTACTGTTGTGGTGGGGGATGGAGGGAAAGCAAATGTGAGAGACATAAGTAAAATCAGAGCGTCTAGGAAAAATTAAAGGGAAGATATTCTAAAAGTTCCAGGAAATCTCTACCAATGGAGCAAAGAAAAAAAAAGCCTCTATTATTCTGTGAGCAACAAATCAAACTGGGTTGGGTGTCTCAGACAATTTGCTCATGTGATTGCAAAGACAGACAGAAACTCCCAGATTGGAGAGGGCTCCCCTGAGGGCTCCCAGATTGGAGAGGGTTCAGGTCGGGCTGTGAGACCCCCCCTTTCACTCCCAAGTCCCCCCTTCCTCCGTGCATGAATCTTCATGCATTGGGCCCCTAGTATGTGTATAAAGAACTATAAAATGTTTTATACTATGAGCCTACCTTATATCATTCACCTAAATGAAATTCTGATGTTTACTGACTTAAATATAGAAAAGAAAGCCATCTAAACTAATAAAAGTGAAATAGTAAAATTAACTGTTTCTCTGAGACAGGGTAAGCCACGCCCACTAGCCAATCAGAGCGGCTGTATGCAAATTAGCCCAGGCAAGATGGCGGCAGCGGACACCCGGAGGCTTGCCTCCCGGTGTCCGCTGCCGCCATCTGTTGCCTTCCTGCAGGTCACACAGGTGGGGGGGCCGGAGGAGCGACCGCCCGCAGCCCCACACTTCCAGGCAGAAAGCAGCCTGGAAGTAGGTCTGTGATCGCGGGGACTCGGGCACACACACACCTCCGTGAGTGCCCGAGCCTCTGTGATCGATTTCAGGCCACAGGGCAGCCCAGGCCCCCAGGCTGTCCTGCAGCCTGTAAGTAGATCCGTGATCACGGGGGCTCAGGCACACACGCCTCTGCGAGTGCCCGAGCCTCCGTGATTGATTTCAGGCGGCAGGGCAACCCAGGCCCCCAGGCTGCCCTGCAGCTGGAAGTAGATCCGTGATCGCGGGGGCTCGGGCACAGAGGCGTGTGTGCCCGTGCTCCCGCGATCGATTTCAGGCGGCAGGGCAGTGGGGGCCTGGCGGAGCAAGCCAGCCCAGGCCCCAAGGCTGCCCTGCAGCCTGGAAGTAGATTTGTGATGGGGTGGGGGCACGGGCCCTCAGGGAGGGATAGCCTCCCTGAGGGCCCATGCCCCCCCCCATGGATTCCAGGCAGCTGGGCAGCCTGGGGGGTGGAGGGGAGGCTGAGGATCCGAGCCAGCTCCGCCCCTGAGTCTGAGGCCTGGAAATCGGTGCGAGGCACACAGCACACAGGGAGGTGTGCCCTCTGTGTGTGCTGTGTGCCCCAATGGATTCCAGGGTCCCAAACTGTGAGAAGCACAGGCAGGGATTAAGTACCCCCCCAACCTCTGCCGAGTGCACAAATTTTTGTGCACCGGGCCCCTAGTTAAAAATAAATATTAAAAATGCAATTAAACTAAGATCAATAACTGGAAATTTTGCTTAGATGCCTAACTTTCACAAAAAATATCTATTTTATTGCAGGTTTACATAATCTTTATATAGTATATATTTGCAACTTTAACTTGCACCTTAAAATACTAGCTATTGAGGTTTCTTTTAAATAGAATAAAGTATTTTCTCTCAAATTCTTATCGAAAGTCTGGCTTGAAAAGAAACTTAGGGGAAATTTCTAAAAGATGTACAGTCCTTGTACTTTCCTCACTATTCTTGAATAAAGTCTGATAATTAGAAAAACAAATATGTTCAGGTATAATATTTCAGCTTCACAAAAATATTTTCAGTGTATTGTATTTTTACATAATGTCCTTAGAGTATTATAACTTTTATTAGAGTATTATAAAGAGATCCATACAACATATACTAATGTAAGAATAATTATATGAATTACTTCACCCTTACTGTTAAAATGTTGTTGATTGCATTGTGCATTATGGTATTGCTCAAGAAATTAAAGAATTGATATTTTAGACTTGGGTGTTTGGAAAGTTTTGGTTTTTCCAAACAACTGTGGTTCTTCTTCCTTTCTGAAAATGTCACTGTGGAATTCACTATATTTTAACCTTATATATTATTTTTTTGCTTCAAAATTAGAAGCAACAATATAACTACTGTATTTTCCTGCATATAAGATGACTTTTTAACTCAGGAAAATCTTCTCAAAAGTCAAGGGTTGTCTTATATGCCAGGTGTCATCTTAAAGGGCCGGTGCTAAAACCTCCGAGCCAGACTGGAAAATCTGCGATTGCTGCATATGGTGGGGGGAGCTGAAAAACGGCCGCACTCCATTCATTTCAATGGAGCTGGATGGAGACCGCAAGTGTCTCTGGTCGGTTCCTTTTTTTAAAAAAATATATTTTATTGGCCTTTTACAGAGAGGAAGGGAGAGAGATAGAGAGTTAGAAACATCGAGGAGAGAGAAACATTGATCAGCTGTCTCCTGCACACCTCCTACTTGGGATGTGCCCACAACCAAGGTACATGCCCTTGACCAGAATCAAACCTGGGACCTTTCAGTCCGCAGGCCTATGCTGTATCCACTAAGCCAAACTGGTTAGGGCCAGTCGGTTCCTTTTTGTACCACATATGGTCTCTGTCTGGACTTTTTAACCCAGGAAAGTCTTCTCAAAAGTTGGGGGTCATCTTATATGCCCAGTCATCTTCCATGCCAGAAAATACAGAATATATATATATATATATATATATATATATATATATATCCTATATAATAAAGAGGTAATATGCAAATTGACTATCACTCCAACATACAAGATGGCCACCACAAGATGGCTGGCAGAGGAGGGCAGTTAGGGTGCAACCAGGCCAGCAGGGGAGGTCAGCTGGGGGCAACCAGGCTGGCAGGGGAGGGCAGTTAGGGGTGACCAGGCCTGCAGGGGAGGGCAGTTAGTGGTGACCAGGCTGGCAGGGATGGGAATTGGGGGTAATCAGGCTGGCAGAAGAGCAGTTAGGTATCAATCAGGCTGGCAGGGGAGTGGTTAGGGGGCGATCAGGCTGGCTTGTAGAAGTGGTTAGCGAAATCACCAGGCAGGCAGATGAGCAGTTGGGAGTTAAAAGTCCTGGATTATGAGTGGGATGTCTGGGATGGGGCCTAAATGGGCAGTCGGACATTCCTTGAAGGGTCTCAGATTGGAGAGGGTGCAGGCTGGGCTGAGGGACACACATCCTCCCTTGTGCATGAATTTCATGCACCGGGCCTCTAATATATCTATATATCTATATATCTATATATCTATATATCTATATATCTATATATCTATATATCTATATATCTATATATCTATGTATCTATGTATCTATATATCTATATATCTATGTATCTATATCTATATATATCTCTATATATATCTATATCTATATATCTATATATCTATATCTATATCTAATTTATATATATATATATATATATAGAGAGAGAGAGAGAGAGAGAGAGAGAGAAAGAGACAGAGACAGAGAGAGACAGAGAGAGACTTGTGTCCTGATCATTTTTATTTATTTCCTGTGCAGCAATTATCCTGATCTTTTATAAAACAAAACAAAACAGACTGGTGTTACAGATTTGTCATAAAATGAAGAGTTTCAAAATACCAAAGGATAATATTTTATTTACTGTTCAATGGAAAAAAATAACCTCTAAACTGAATCAGATGTGCAAAGATAAAGGTTAATATTCTTTTCCTCTTTTTTTTTTTTTTTTATCCCCCAGGAATCTCTCAAATTTTGTTATAATTGCTTGATTCTTGAAAATGTGTATTTCACATCAATTCTTTTTTTTGGCTCTAATCCCCAGCTCCTGTTTTCTTTATTTTTTAACCTTCCTTGGTATTGTTCAATTCCCTAAACTCAGATATATATATCTGAGTTTAGGGAATTGAACTATATATATATATATATATATATATATATATATATATATACACACACAGGCTGCTGCTTTGGGGCCTGTTGGCTCTGTTCCAGCTATGGCTCCTAAGGGTAACCTTCCCACCACTGAAGTATGAATTCAAATACAGGTTTCCCCGCTTTCTGAAAATAGAGTGTTTCTATGAAACCCTTCCTGGACTGAAATGGTGTAATGTGAAGAAGCAATCACCTAAGACACATCTTGCTAATGATGTACAAAATAAATCAAGACAGAGCAGGTGCTCAAAGACTGAGTTCAAAGCTGTGGCCATGATGCTAAGTGTCGTCCCAGGGAAGGAGCTGGTAGGGCCACTCTCCCTGCTCTGGGTGTGTGCCGCTGCCTCTGAAACAAATGCAGAATGCTGTTTTGGCTCTATGCCCTTTTTGTTGTTGTTTAAGCAAAAGTCCTCTTCAAATTCCTTTTTGTTAGCGAAAGTAGCCACTTATATTCGTCTTTCCTAAAAGCCAAGTAACATAAAGCAAACTTGGGAAAAGCAGAGAAAACGGTATAATTCTTATCCCTTCACCCAACTCAAATTACTTCTCTGAAGCAGCAGCTCCCAGGAACTGCTACTATGTACTCTATTTACTCTTCCTCACAGTAAATTTTAATACATACTTCTTGCGTATTTACTTTCTGTTTCTGCCACTTGATTATAAGCCCCATAAGGGGAAGGATTCTATTGTTCTGGAATCCAACACTTTGAACAATGCCTGGTGTTCAATTTTTACAAAGTATAAATTCAGTACAACAGTTGTATTTCCTTCAATGAGAAGAGCCCACTGGTTTCCCTGATTTAAAAACTCATAGACATAAAGCTCCATTTCTTCTGAGAATTGTCACTCAATGGAAGATCATTATCCAAACAGTTTCCTGCATCCCAGCCATATTTCTCTGTACAAAATTAGGTGAGCAGTACATATTCTTAGGAAAGAAAAAAAAATTAGTGTTATTTCCTTACCAAAATACACTGCTAATCATTAAGGGAGATGTAAAATTATATTATTGTGCCCATATATGTGGTACCATTTAAGTTTCTAGATTGTTTTTAATAAAATAAAATTGACAGATTCCAAAAGTTGAATTACAACTCTCTTTGTGGTTAACCCAAATCACTATGGATTAGACAATAGTGGCAGATGAGATCGTATTTCCATCTAAATTGGATCCTTGGTTAAAATGCCTATTCTGTGGTCATCTTAATGCCTAGAGAGGAAAAAAAGTATGTATACCGGCTAGTACTGATGATAGAGAAAAAGGAACAAAGGAACACAGGCAGGCTCAAAAGGGGAGGAACCTGGCCACGGTTCAGTAGTATGGCCTGGAAATGCATACATCCCGCTTTCCACATGGTCACTTCAGTGATGGGAAGATGCGAATCTTCAGTTCAAAAACACAGAGAGGTGTTAAAAATTATCATCTTTACGTGCAAATGATATGTTATTTTATTTATATGTTATTGTAGGAATAAAGCAACCTGACCATTTCCTGACCTACTAATATTCCTGTAAATAGAAGTTTTAAGGGGAACTTTGTGTTTCCAGCTAAAGTTACAGTTACATGTGGTAATGAAGTGTGGAATTTTTTTCCCCTTCAGATATTATTTTTCCACAAATTGCTCTGTCTTTGATGGGTGGCAATGCTGACTATGGCACATTTCTCTCTTTGCTGGTGTATGGGTCCAAATTTGAAAATGCTGAGGCTTATCTCACTTTTTTTTATTAATCTACTTATTATCCTTTTGAAAATTCTTGAGGCAATAGATGGGGCTTTTTAGGAGTACTCTGAAAGCAGGAAGAGAAGATCAGAACTCTGTCAATAATTTTGTTCAGTCACATTTGACTTGAGGTATAAAAAGGTAAATCACCTAAAATTGCCAGCCAGTGATTATTGACTCAGCTTCTTAGAATTTCTGTTTTGGTAGCATTTCAAATGCGGAATGTCAATTGTAGAGGAGCAATTTGGAAGGTAAAAACAAGATATAAAGCAATTACTTTCTAGGTTCCAGCCCTAATTAATACAGTTCATTATTTTTTAAAGGGTTTTCAGCATTTTATCAAAGCCACTTTCTCAATGTTGAGGACCTTGCTCCACTGAGCTGGGCAGCTGGACATTGTGGGGCTGAAGCAAGACACACAGCAGCCTGTCAGTTTCAGTGACAAGGGAGCAACTGCTACAGGTATGGTCCTCAGGTTCTGCCTGCCTGGTCTTTTACTACCGATCCGTTTCTTTTGCTAACTTCTTATATTTCCTCTAGAGGCCCAGTGCACAAAAATTCATGCACTGGAGGTGGGGGTAAAACGGGGCCCTCAGCCCGGCCTGCATCCTCTCAGAGTCTGGGAGTTCTCAGGGGATGTTCTACTGATGGCTTAGGCCCGCTTCCCGTGGGGCACAGGCCTAAGCCACAGTCTGGCTTCCCTCTGTGGGAGGCAACCTGGTGGGCTTATCAGGATCAGGGAATGGCGCCACCCCATCATCCTGCTGCTGCCGGCCTTTCTCATGGGGATGAACCGAGTGCCATCCTCATCACCCCACAGTAGCCCCATTGGTGGCCTCCCTCTGCAGGAGGATACCAGGTGGGTCCCTTAATCGCCCCTCTGCCATGACTGGTTGCCACCACCCCTACACCCCATCACCATTCCCTCCCCCTGCTTGCTGGCAAGTGCCTTGGCTGGCCTGGTGCAGCCCGTTCGCTGGCCCCGCCCCCTGCCTACTGAGTGTTCTGCTGTTCAGTCAATTTGCATATTACACTTTTATTATATACTAGGGGCCCGGTGCACAAAAATTTGTGCACTCGGGGTGGAGGGAGTCCCTCAGCCCGGCCTGTGCCCTCTCACAGTCTGGGACCCCTCAGTGGATGTCCTATGATGGCCCCAGTCTGCCAGGCGCCTTCTGTGTGTGTGTGTGTGTGTGTGTGTGTGTGTCGCGACTGGGGACCTGCCCCCAGCCGCATCTGAGGCTCGGAACAGTCCTCCTGTGTGTGTCTGCCTGCTGGGGGCCTGCCCCAGGCACACCATCAAGGCTTGGAGCAGGCACCCCCTCTATG
>PVJC01021244.1:0-28423 GCA_004026665.1 Murina feae | reverse complement strand
CCCAGTTGTCTTATACACTGGAAAATATGGTGTATCAAACCATGAGAGGGGGCATGTCTGGGTTGAAAACTGTGGTTCAGGAGCTGTTATCTTTACCTGGATTATTTGGATATTTTAAAAAGAATCCTTTCATATATTACTACTTTATTTTAGATAAATACTTACAATTAATAAGATTTTTAAAATAATTGCAATATAGAGTAGGTGCTAAAATAGAGATATGAACAAAGTACTATGTGGCCCACAAGAAGGCAAAAATAATCCATTCCATAAAGTTTCCTGTCCACTAAATATAATATACTTTTAATATAATATCCATTAAATAAAATATACCTTCATCCTTTTTCTTTTTTCAGAAATAATGTATCTTAAGTGTTTATAACATAGACACCCAGGGACTTGGACAAAGAAAAACTACTTTGGAAATTTAGGGTACTTTAGAATCCTGTTTAATTTGCAGAAGTTAAAACCAAAATTATGAAGCACTTGAGTTCATCAGTTATTCCTGCTGGCAGCTTTCTGTGGTGTCATCATTGAGAGCCTCATCCAACAAATAAGGAAACAAGGTAAAGGTATAGTGAGTGCCTGTCCAGAAGAGCTCAATAGTCAGCAGCAGGAGCAGAATTTCAAATTTGGAGGACTCACTGGGATTGATCCTGTTCCAAGTGAAGTCAGATGATAGTAGATGACGGTTAAGAGCAAGCATGACAAACTCGCGGCCTGCCAATATTTTTGTGGCCCAGCCAATATAACGGTATGTAAGAAACATTTTAATAAAAATTTTGTGACAATTTTTACAATATCCTATTATACATAACTAGAGGCCCAGTGCACAAAAATTTGTGCACTCTGGGGGGCATCCCTCAGGCCAGTCTGTGCCCTCTCGCAGTCTGGGACCCCTCGTGGGATGTCTACCTACTGGCGTGTCTGGCCAGCCTGGGTGAGGGGCAGAGGGCCATTTCAGGCTGCCCACAGCCCCTTCAGGGTTCAGGTCCCTACTGGGGTGCCTGACTGGAAACAAGTATCTGGGATTATTTAACTTCTATAATTGAAATTTGTTGCCTTGGTCCCCTGCACGAAGCCTGGGTTGCCCCTGGCAACCCAAGGTCCCAGCCCGGCAGGTATCCGTGGTTTGTTTATCTTCTATAATTGAAACTTTGTAGCCTTGAGTAGAGCTCAGAGCTCCCAGGGCCCTGGCTTCCTCCATTGCCTGGGGCAACTCCAGCTCTGTGGCTGCTGCCATCTGAGTTGAGTTAATTTGCATATTTGCTCCTGATTGGCTGGTGGGCATAGCTTGTGAGCGTGGCTTGTGGGTGTAATGGAGTGATGGTCAATTTGCATATTACTTTTTTATTAGATTAGATTATTAATAACGAACTATAATGTTCACTAATGACTGATTACTATAATCCTGTTGCATTCATTTCCCTTCCACACCTTCCTCGCAGGTGCACCATCTCTCTCCACTAATACTAGCAGTGAATATTTTAGCAGCCAATTGCCATGTCATTAGTCTTGGACTGACTTGTTTGGTGTGCGCAACAGGAAATATTTTGCTTTTGGTGAACAAGAAAAGTAAGTTTATTTGCTTATTAATGTGTGCAGTTATTCAGTGTCTGATAATTTAATGTTCAAGAAACCATTAATTTTTATTAAAATGTTCTATTATTTTATGTAAACAATTATCATGTATTTCAGCCCTTTGTATTTAGTATATCTCTATCGAAATAAACCCACTTTTCTACGAAAATTGAAGTTTTTGTGTTTTGGGGTTTTTTTTTTTCTTTTGCGGCCCACATCAACTTAAACCTTGTTTATTTGGCCCATGTTAGCCTCTTGAGTTTGATATGCTTGTTTAGAGGCAGCACCTGTTCCCAAGAAGCACAAGAAAATATGGCTGACCCCACCCCTTAGATTTCTTTACAGGGCAGTGGGGCTCCTGCCTGCAAGACAAGCAGGACATCTTGGTCTTTTGTCCACAGCAAAGCCACAGAAGAGGCAGGTCTCTGGGAATATCCTGAGCTGATTCTCCAAGCTCACTCTTCTGCTGCACATCAAACATACACTCAGCCACCACACGGTATGAGTCACTCTGCCCAGCAGGGTTGCTTTATTTAGCAATTTGGATGTCCTTATCTCCAGCTAGAAGATCCGCTGATTTGAATAAATCTACTAGCACTTTCTCCACAATAAAGAAAAAGCAGTTCATTTTATCCCTCACTTAGCTTCACAAGTAAAAAGCACCCATTAATGTTTGTGCCTGTGTCATGCAAATTCATAGATAAAACCGAAGCTTCTGTCCATCTCGTTTATTCCCAACAGGTGAGTCAAGAGTGTGTGCTGGCAAGATGTGATGCTGAGTGACTTGGCTTTTTTTTCCTTCCCTGGTTTAACTGAGACCTGTAATGTTATTTGATGCTGTTTCCTGTATTTAATTAATTTAACATTCCAGACTTTTAATTTGCATTTAATTTAACATTTCAGATTTTTAATTTACCAGATATTGTTTATCAAATATTCATTTCAGAGACTTTCATGTATATACAGTGCATACCCCTCTTTAATTAGTGCGTGGTAAATTAATTCTTCTATCCTTGCTCCTTCATCAGATATTAGATTAAGGAAGTTGCACTGTTTCAACACAGCACATAAACTCATTTATTAAACCAAGACGGTAAATTTCCCCATGTATGTGCATTGCTCGTCTGCTTTCATGCTTAACCTGATAAAAGCTGTTGTGGTTAAAACCAGAAATCTGTTATTATTTAAAATCTGCTGCCTGGTTTAACAATAAGAACATTCGGTTTTGTATTCTGTCCAATTACTGGATCCAGTTTTGTTCTCTTCTTGCTCTTGGTACTGTAACTCTGCTACTTCCCCCACCCCTAACCTTCTTCCTCTGTCTCCCCTCAGCCCTGTTATCACCGCTTCCCTCCCAGGGGTGCTTGTTAAAATGAGATTACACTTGTCAAAGCTCTCTGTTCACTTTCCCTATGACTCAAAACTAGTGACAAACTTAACTGTCTCATTCCTAAGTTGCACAGTTGACTTCCCTCTTTCCCTATCTCCCAGCAAATAGGTAACCCATTCCCACTCTCACACTATATTTACATTCTGTTGGAAGGGACCATTGTGGAGGGAGGGGTGTTATCTCTCTTATTATATTGTAACCTATTTGAAAACACATTTTCTTCAACTCAGCATCCCAAACAGGACCTAGCATACTTCCTTGTACAAATAGGCACACAGTAAATGTTTTGGGGATATCTGGATAGATAGTTGGATAGGTGAACAGACAGATAGATGGGTGAATAGATGGATGCATGGATAGATGCATGAATAGCAAAAAAAAACGTACTCTGTGCCTGGCACTAAGTTCTTTAAACTATGTTTTCTCATTTAAATATTTCTTGCAATGGGGAAGTGTCCCCATTTAACTGATGAGGACACAGGCTTAGAGATTTAAGTAAGGATTCATTCATGACCTTTCCGCTAGCAAGGAGCTGAGCCCAAATTTGATCCCCAATCTGTCTGGTCCTCCTGAAGTTTTGCACATGAACAGGACTGACTACCTAATTTGTGGGACTCCTATGGTCTGAATGTGTTCCCACCAAAATTCATATGTTGAAATCCTAATATCCAATGTGATGGTATTAGGAGGTGGAAACTTTGGTGGGTGATTAGGTCATGAGTGGGATTAGTGCCCTTATAAAGAGACCCCAGGGAGATCCCTCATCTCTTTCACCACATGAGGCAGCAGGTAGGGTCTGGGGAAATAGTGTGCTTTGCTCTCCAATGATCAATCAAATAAAACAAACTCTCAAAGAATAGGTATTCTGCCCTTGCTACTCTGATGAAACAGATTAAACATATAGGCAGGTAAGAAAGCCAGATGTGAGCGAGGAACCAGATAGAGTCAAGTGGTAGCAGTTCAGCATTTGCACCTGAGCGCCTGAGCTAAGAGTGGTGACCCGTGAAGAATGCTCCTCTTTTGAACTTCCATGAGCCAATATCAGGGCCACCTAGGTGGGAGCCAAATCTAAGGAGTCCTAGTGTGAAACTCAACACTTTATATGGCCACAAGCTAAATGACTGCTCCTCCCCACCCCTATGGCCTGCTCACCATGGCTATTATTCTTTTCAAAGGAAGGATAATGACATGTTGATGAGTTTTTAAAGAAGTTCTTAAGGCACCAGTTTCAGAGGTGGTGGCCATTGATACAATACCACAGAGCAGACAAGAAAGTCTTTGAAATATTGTGGAATGGCACAAGGTAGTATTGGAAACCCTTCTGGGGACTTAGGAGAGCATGTTAAAAAAAAAAAAAAAAAAAACACACACAAATATTAAAATCAGCATTAAGGGCATTCAAGATGAGACCACACACCAAGTTAAGGGCAAACACCCACTCTGACTATTGAAAGAAATGTCTTGGCATCCTTGAGGGCAGAACTTCTGTGTTGTTCCTTGAAGAATCTCAGAGGAACAGAGGAAAGAAAGATGTTTCAAGGAGAAAGATGAGACTTAGTTGAGAAGGAACAACTACAAGTTTTGTTCCTTTCTATTTAGTTCCAAAAATAGATGATGGCATTTGCATAATTCTTTGAGTTGGGCTTTAGTGTTTTATATCACATGTAACTTTTGTCTCCTAGGAACTTTGGAGCCATGATTGTCACTAAAGTCCAAAATTGAAGTGTGTCCGTTTGATATCCCTTTATCATCTTCTTCCCACAACCTGCACAGTCTTGGTACTCCTGGCAGTGCCCTGGTTGAGGACAGCACTCATGCCTGAGGGGTTTCAGCCTGGAGGCCCTGACTCTCATTTGCTGTGAGGCACTCTATTGTAAAAAAACAAAAACAAAAAAAAAAACTTTTTATTTTGGATTGATTTCAGATTTATTGAAAAGTTACAAAGATGCATAACCCATGGACACCGACAATAGGGTGGTGAAGGCCTGGGACAGGGAGCAGGGGTGGGCTAGGAGTCAATAGGGGTCAAAAGGGGACTTATGTGATACTTTCAACAACAAAGATAATGCAGGGAGTTTTCACATACTCTTCAATATTTTCCCATAATATTAATATCTTGTGTGACTATGATACAATTGTCAAAACTTAAAAAATTAACTAAAATCCAGATTTTATTCAAGGTCCACCAACTTCCCATTTATGTACTTCTTTAAAAATAATTAATAGACTTTTGGGGGTATAATTTTAGATTTACAGAAAAATTGAGCAGGTAGTACATATCCTACATACTCATCCCATCTCTGTCCCTCCATGCCTGGCACAATTTCCCCTATTGTTAACATCTTGCATTAGTGTGGTACATTTGTTAAAATAATAAGCCAATATTGATACATTAACTAAAATTCATAGTTTGCATTAAAGTTCACTCTTTGTGTTGTACATTCTATGAATGCCCAATGACATTTATCCATTATTATAATATCATACAGAATATTTCCACTGCCCTAGATCAATCCCCTGTGATTCATGTATTCATTCCCCTCCCCCCCAATCTTCTTCTAGATCCCTGACAACTACTGATCTTCTTACTGTCCCTTTAGTTTTGCCCTTTTCAAAATCTCATATAATTAGAACCATAGAATATGTAGTTCTTTCAAATTGGCTTCTTTCACTTAGCAATGTGCATTTAAGATTCTCTCAGTTTTGCCGTATCTGGTTTGGCTCAGTGGATGGAGAGCGCCAGCCTGCAGACTGAAGGGTCTCTGGTTCAATTTTGGTCAAGGGCACATGTCAGGGTTGTGGGTTCCATCCCCAGTGTGGGAGCAGGCAGCCAATCAATGATTCTTTTTCATCATTGATGTTTCTATCTCTTTCTCCCTCTCCCTTCCTCTCTGAAATCAACAAAAATAAAAATATAGTTTTAAAAAATAAAATACAACTTGAGTATTATTTTAAAAAAGGATTCTCCCAGATTTTCATGGCTTGACTATGAAGTCTTTTTTCTGTTCCAGTACCCCATCCAAGGTACCACATTTAATATGGAAGCATTTTTAAAAATATATATTTGTATTGATTTCAAAGAGTAAGGGAGAGGGAGAGATAGACATCAATGATGAGAGAGAATCATTGATTGGCTGCCTCCTGCATGCCTCACACAGGATTGAGCCTGCAACCCGAGCATGTGAGCTGATGGGGAATTGAACTGTGACCTCTTGGCTCATAGGTCGATGCTCAATCACTAAGCCATGCCAGCTTGGCCTGTCTGGAAGCATTTTTTTTTTAAGTTATTGATTTTAGAGAGTGGAAGGAAAAGGGAGAGACAGATGGAAAAGAGAGAGACAGAGAAAAGGTACGTGACCTGCCCAAAGTCAAGCAGCTAGTAAGTAGCAGAGCTGAGGTTCAATCCTGGAGAAACTAGCTCCAAAGTCTAAATTCTTGGCCCTTACATACATATTTTCTCACTGATACTGCATGAGATAATTATGAAATTAGCTAACCTATATAAGGACCTATTACATAGTGTGTATGGCACATAATAAATTTATATTCTTTTTACCTGTCACCATTGTAATGTTATCTTCCTGATCCTGGGTATTCAAAGCTCAGTCAAACAGGCATAGTACAACTAGACCATTCTGCATATGGAGAAGATACAGCACAGCTCATACAACTTAGAGCAGCTTGGCAATCCTAAAGGGAGGCATGAAGGGCGAGAGGGAGACAGCTTTTAAACCTAGGCATGAGATTATGGAGGCCTTGAGTGTCCATGGGGAGGCAGTATAATGTAGTGTAAAGAGTATGGGCTTTGGAACCAGCAGGGTTCGAATCCCAGCTCTATCTCCCTCATAGGGTAGTCAGGAGGATTAAATGAGATGTGGTGAAAATGATACCGTATCGTCTCTTCTTAAATTCATGCATCACATAATTGGACACTGAGCAGCAGTCCAGATAGAAATAAGACTAACCTCAGAGCAAACACTTTTTAAAAATTAATGGTCCTAGTTTATATTTAGCCAACAAGAAGATTACATCGAACTCTGTTGACACCAAGCTGCCAGGAAGGTCTGGTGGGATCTGAGAATAAGGCAGAGTTTGGGGCGTGGGGAGGTGGGTAAATGTGGCAGGAGATGGTGTGTTGTCCTGAAAGGGATGTGCTTGTTACGGCTTCACCAAACCTGGATGAAATAACCCTCATGATTCTCACCATTTATTGTTCAGATTCTATATTCACCTTCTATTAACACCTAGATCCCCAAAACAGTGTCCAGGCAGAGTGCAAAGAAATATTCCTGGTGCTAGAAAGAAAGATTTCCATTATAAATATACAGAAATCAATCTTATATGAACTAGGAGCTACTGCTGTCCACAAGGTAAAATAATCCTTATTCTCTTAACCTTACTTTGATTCTATCATCAGGAAAATTTTAGAGAGCCTACCTAGAATCTCGGACTGCCTGAACACCTACTATGTGCCAGGCATGAGCTTGGCACAGGGAGGAATTCAACACTGAAATGACACAGTCTCTGCTAAAACAAGTTAAAATGTAATAGAGATAATAAAGCAAATACACTAAGAACTAAAATAAATCCAAGTCAGAGAAAATGCCATCTCATTATCACCTTGGAAAACCCCCCAAGGTCAAGTCTAGGCCTCTCGTTCTATTCAACTTAAGGAGGTGATAATGAGGAGAAAATGTTCTTGCCCATTAAATGAGTTCTTAACCTGTAGACTGAGACTGACTGCTAAATGGTGGAATTTTACCTTTCAAGTGACATAACTACTACCTGTCATCTTTTATGATATATGCTTTACAAAGGCTATTTCTACAAAAGGAGAAAAAAGGAGAAATGCAGACATAGGGAAGCATAATTTATTTGTAGATAAAGAGAGGGCAAGAAGAGCCAATGGCAAAGGCCATTTGTCCTCATAGTGATACATGAGTGAATCAACACGCACACCTCAGCCGGTTGCCAAAGCAAACCAGTACAGTGTGGTTGATGATAGTGAGGTGCCCACAGCCCACCCTCATACACTCCCCACCTTTGCCTGTAACATCCTGCCCTGCCTTCTCTGCTCAGACTCAAATAGTGTCTCTGCATTAAGCTTTTCCCATGCTCCACTCGTAGAAGGTATGCCTTCCTCCTCTAACTTCTCACATGTGTTGACTCAAAGGCCTTAATGGCATTCCTCACATTTTGTCCTGCAGGTGGCAAGCAGGTAGCAAAAAGAATATTAAAAATTGTGTTGGAATCTGGATCTTACTGCCAATGAACTGTAGAACTGTGAGAAGGTCATAATTCCTCGTCTCAACAAATGGAGGAATTATATCCACTTGAAAGGGTGACTAGAAATTTAACTGAGGTCGTCAGTGACAGTGGTGGGCCAGCAGAAAGCACCAGCGAAACTGAACCTGGCAGGCAAGCACTTTATCAGGGATGGTTTTCAAAGGAAAGAATCTGGTTTTTAAGGAAGAGGAGGAAGAAGATAATTTAAAATATATATATTGGAGAGAGAAGGAGAGGGAGGGAGGGAGGGAGGGAGGGAGGATGAGAGAGAGACTGGTTTGTTGTTCCACTTATGTATTCACTCATTCATTGGTTGATTCTTGTATGTGCCCTGACTGGAGATCAAACCTGAAACCTTGGCATGGTAGGACAACATTCTAACCAACTAAGCTACCCTGCCTGGACCAGGAAAAAGATAATTTGATAGAGAGATTCACAGAGGGCGAACCTGACATCTTATAATCTTCTAGTGGTAAGAAAACATTCTGGAAGCAAAATTAAAATAATTGATGCCCCTTATGTTTATGACAGTGGCCAGAAGGAATCACAGACATGCCAGGTATGGAGAATGCTTGCTCCTTTCATTCAGGGAATGCAAGCGTCCACCTAAAGACAAGATGATTCAGTAAAACATCATTTTCTTCTCAAGGTTCTAAAATGCAATGTTTTGCCCTAATCCGTTTGGCTCAGTGGATAGAGCATCGGCCTATGGACTGAAGGGTCCCAGGTTCAATTCTGATCAAGGGCATATACCTTGGTTGCTGGCATATCCTCAGTAGGAGGTGTGCAAGAGGCAGCTGATCGATGTTTCTCTCTCACTGATGTTTCTAACCCCCCATCCCTCTCCCTTCCTCTCTGTAAAAAATCAATAAAATACATTTTAAAAAATAAAATAAAATGTTTCCCAAACTTGCTGATAAGAATTCTCTGAGGCAGTTGTCACGAACTGATTCCCAGGGCTTAGGTGGAGCCCCGGAGTGTACATTTTTAGCAAGCATCCAGGTGCTTCTTATCACTGTCCCAAAACCAAAGCGGAGTAGCCCCCCGAGTCAATCCATTGTCGGAATAAATGCTGCCATCGTGGGAAAACGTACTTTAACCTCCACACAGCTGGGAAGCCACTGGGATTCGTGGCTTAGAATTTCATCTTCAAGCCAAGATGTTAAACATATCAATGAGTGTGCATTCCTTATTATCACCCATGATGGTTTCCTCTTCGCGTCTTAGGGGAATGCCATATGCCCTGAGTTCCTGGCAGCAGAAAACCAAAATAGTAACAGAATAAATCAGTACAAATTAGACATGTGCTGCTGAACTTTTCTAAGGTGTCTGGAATATTAACAAGCTTGGGCGTGGCCAAGGATCACGAGTAGCATTGTGCTCTGAGCATATTCTCGGGGTAAAAACCTTCAGCGTTTGCTTTCAACTGCCTCGGTATTAGCATCTTCATCATCCTGCAAAGAAAGAAAGCGGTTAGTTTTGCCAGTTCTTCAAAGCTGTCTCCATGATGCCTGCAGTCAGAAACAGCTCACCTTGGGGACAGTGCCAGTACCCATGCCACGGCTGTCTCCTCCCCTTGCCTGCCAGAGTAGGTCATGCCAGTTCCAGCAGGACTCGGACAGCTGAAGAATGCCAGGAAGGCAGAGGAGGGTCCCGTCCTTGCCTGGAGTAAGAAAAAGACTCGCTTCCTCCTCTCCAGGGATGCCCTCCAACTAAGAAGAGCTGCCAAGACCCAGGTCAAGCCTGTCACACACATTAAGGGTGGAAAGAATCCCAGAATTATGAATAAAATATAAACCTGTGAGAAAGTGCCTCCTACAATCAGGGACAGGGCTCTCTTACATGCTATTAATATGACATGGTTCTGTTCCCTGAACACAAGTGTAAATCTTTATTATTATTATTATTTTTTTAAGGAGATAATACATTCACATCTTCAAAATAAGTCTAATCTAATAAAAGAGTCATATGCAAATTGACCATCACTCCAAGACATGCCCACCAGCCAAGCCACGCCTTCCAGCCAATCAGAGTGGCTGTATGCAAATTAATCCAGCCAAGATGGAGGCCGGCAGCCATGGAGCTAGAGTAAACAGGAGGCTTCCGTTGCAACTGCCTGACTAGGCCAGTGGGCCTCTGCTCAAGCAACAATGTTTCAATTATAGAAGCCATGGAGCTAAAGCCAACAGGAGGCTTCCATTGCCTGCCTAGGCTTCCACTCAAGGTAACAAAGTTTCAATTATAGAAGATAAACACCAGAAACCTGATTCCAGCCAGCCTCACTAGGATGTTGGGTCAATAGGAGCTGTGGGAAGCCTGAAAATGGCCCTCAGCCCATCACCCAGGCTGACCACACCCCCCTAGGGTGAGGATCCCCACTGGGGGGCTTGGCCAGCCTGAAAACAGCCATCAGGCCCTCACCAGGCTGGCCAGGCACACCAGCAGGTGGACATCCCCCAAGGGGTCCCAGACTGCGAGAGGGCACAGGCTGGGCTGAGGGACCCCTCCCAATTGCACAAATTTTTGTGCACTGGGCCAAAATATATAAGTGAATATAAAGTGAAAAGTCTCTCTTCCACCCTGGTTTTCCATCAGCCTAGTTTCCCTCCTTCTGCCCAAACATTGCCACTGTATCTAGTTTCTTATGTATTCTTCTAGAATTAATGCAAGAACAAGCAAATGCATATATATTTATACTTTCTCACTTTTCCCCAAAAGATAACACCTGAGGCTTTCTGTTTTGAACCCTGATTGTTTTCACACAACCAATGTGTCTTAGAATTCTTTCCATATTGGTACAAAGAGAGCCTCTTCATTCTTGTTTATAACTGCGTAGTATTCCACTAAAGAATACATTCATTTGTAGTGAAACTATCAGGTTTCAGTCTATTTTCCTGACCATGAAATATATGGCTTTGTTTTGGTACCTGAAAGTTAAGTAAGCCAGGAACACGGAGAGGGTCACTGAGATTATACCTGCAGGATTTCTGGAGAGCCTCCGAAGGATGATTTAGGAACTATATTGTGTTCCACATAATTACAACAGATTATTTAATAGATCATGTTGTGCAATAAGAGCAAGCAGAAAGCATCTGAGAGAAATCAGAAAAAAATGTGCATCCCAATCTGGGTTAATTAAGGGAAAGAGAGGAAAAGCAAGAGACAGAAAAACGGTTTTGTTTCTGGAGCTCCCAGTCAGCTTTGTCTCACTCCTCTCAGGTCTCGGGAGGGAGAGCGCAAGGCTTGTTTGAAAAACCTCCTTGAGAATCAGGGCACCAGTGGTCTCCTTAGAAGGGAAGAGAAGGGATCAGGTAAAGGGGAGGCTGGAAGGAAGACAAGGAGGGCAGGACAGCAAGTCTGTGTGTTTCCTAAGTAGGGTTTTCATGGTAGTATTTTCTCCAGTTTGTGATTTTACGAAAGGAAAACGTTTGGTATAATAATATTGATAGGTATGTCCTTTGTTTTTTACCAAGCCCTGAACCACTAAGTCATAGCTATTCGTGATGTTCCCTTTGCAATGTTTTCCTTTAAGGAGGGGGGTGGGGAGTTTCATCTCTGGCTAAAAATTGACTAATACAGCAGTAAGTACATTTCAAAGTCACCTTATACTTCAAAATAAAGAAGCTCCAAACAAATCTAAACAGTCTGTGCAACTTTAACATGATCCCACTTTTGCACTCTAGATGTTATTTAGTGACTGGGATGTTAGCAGCCTTTAGCCAAAATTAAATGAGCTTACTCACATGCTAATGATAAGACTATAAACTGACACTGCATTTCTGGAGGGCAATTCAGCACTAAATAGAAAAACCTTTAAAATATTCACATTGTGCCCTGGCGATTCCGTGGATAGAGTGTTGGCCCTTGGTCTGAAGAGTCCCAGGCTCAATTCTGGTCAAAGGCAGATGTCTGGGTTGTGGGCTCGATCCCCAGTGCAGGGCGTGTCGGAGATCACCTATCAGTGGTTCTCTCTCATCATTGATATTTCACTCTCTCCCTCTACTTTCCTCTCTAAAATCAATATATATATATATATATATATATATATATATATATATATATATATATATATATATATATATTTAAAGAACAAAAATACATTGTTAGGCTCAGAAGTTGTATTTCTAAGAATCCACACTAAGGAAATTCTATCCTTGCGCTACAGGATTGAAAAGTTATAGGAAAGTGGATTTAGCAGGTGTTATCAAATATTATGGTTTCAGGACCTCTTTACACTGTTAAAAATTATCAAGTACTCCACAGAGCCTTTGTTTACATAGGCTGTATCTATTAATATTTGCTGTATTAGCAATTTGAACTGAGAAATTGAACTAGAAACTCAAACAATCGCTCAAGGGCTTTTCCTCCAGATGTTCATCATTACTTCAGTATTAATTAGAAGTGCTTTATGAGTATTGTTCATTTCATCACACAGAATATTAATCGGGCATGTACGCAGGGTTGAAATAGAATAAGATTAATAATTTATTATTTAACTAAACAGTTAAATGAATACTTAAATAATTATTTAACCATTCTTTTATTCCCTAATTATTATTCAGTTATTGATTATTATTTAATTGCTAAGTGGTATTTCTCACAGCATTATGCAAAGTCAGGCAATAAAATCTACAAGACTAATGGGAAAATAGGGTTATGGCCCAACACTCAAAACTTTTTCATCAGTGTCACCGTAGAAAAAAGGAACTTAATAAAAAGCAACTGCACAGTTTTGCACACGCTAGATTTGCATGTTATAAAGATGATGCTTTACCTTGAAAGAGAACTGCAGTTTGCTGTGGAAGTGGGTGTCTGCCAGGCTGCCAGGCTGCCCACCGGGTTCCCACGCTCACTACCCTCTGTGGGAGAGGCAAGAAAGAACAATAGAAAAAGAGGGAGAGAAAAGGTGAGATAAGGAGAGGAAAACAACAGAGAACAGAGAAGATGAAAACAAAATAGGTTGAGAGGGAAGAAGAAAAACTTAAAGAGAGGGAGGGTACTGGCTGGGCCAGGGTGCCAGGGAAGGGATGAGCTGCAGGTTACCAGGTATGGCGATGAGGTGGAAGGAGGGCTGTCTGAAACAGGACAATACATTTAACACCAGATGTCAGTGGCTGTGGCCCATTGCCCTTGGGGGTGTGTGTGTGGGTGGGTGGGTGGGTGCCCATGTTCACACACATGTTATATGCATTCTTAGAGGCTCACTTCAGCTGCATCCATCCAGTTTTCTGTGTTTACCTAGTGTTTCTCTCATAAAAAATTATACATACACAAACCCACTCAAATTGCACCCTAATGTTAATGTGTTGGGACAAATTTACATTTTCAAAGCTCATGTATACCAGCACTCACTGTATTTAGATAATCTTTATAAATCTGAAAACATGTGTACCATGTTGACATTAGTTTTACCTTGGTATAGGATTGTAAGTGATTTACATTTTCTTCTTTCTGCTAATTTGTATTTGCTACATTTCCTTCGAGCAACATGTATCAATTTGTAATAAGAAATTGGAAGAAAAATGTTTTTAAGTTTAAAAATCCCACATAAATTGGGAGTTGGTTATAAAAATCAACTAGAAAACAACGGATTCTCTCTCTCAGCCAACCAAAAATATTTGCCAGCAGAGATCCTGGGATCACACTGGAGCTCTGTTCTGCATAGTTCAGGTCAAAGAGGGGAAACTGCCAGGCCCCTGCAGACTTGTCTGGCCCAACCACCTCATTTTCCATTTAAGGAAATAGAGGCCCTAGGACAGCGGTTCTCAACCTGTGGGTCCAGACCCCTTTGGGGGTCGAACAACCCTTTCGCAGGGGTCGCCTAAATACATCCTGCATATCAGATATTTACATTATGATTCATAAAAGTAGCAACATTACAGTTATGAAGCAGCGGCGAAAATAATTTTATGATTGGGGGTCACCACAACGTGAGGAGCTGTATAAAAGGGTCACGGCATTAGGAAGATTGAGAACCACTGGCCTAGGAGGTGAATGACCTGGCCGAGGTGACAGAGCTGGAATGAAATCACAGTCTCCTGGCTTTCAGCTTAACTCTTCCTGTCACTTCCCCCCTCACAGTCACAGAGGTATGACGGAATTGGGATTGATTTGCACAATGCCGAATCAACAAATCGTTTCAGTCCAAAGAAGCTAATGGGACAAAACAAAACTATTTTTCAAATAGGTGAAAAATAAAAATCATGCCAACTACTTGTTTCACACTATACACAAAACAACCAGTAATTATGTGGATGTTTTCCCTTTTCAACTGGTTGCTTTGGCATTGGGTTCTCAGAGCCTCTGTGTTAGAAAAACTGAACAGGGTAGGGGGAGCGATGGCAGTGAAAAGAAGGAAAAGCTTATCTTCTAAAGGCAAATTCAGCTCCTTAAAACCCTACTCTCCATATATGGGTCTGGACATCTGAGTGAACTGTACTTGTCAGTAACAACCAATACTGTAGACTACCAGGACATAAAACAGACCCATTCAGAAGTCACCTCTGCTCAATATGGATACTACGTCCTCACAACTTGCTTATGCTTAAGTATTGTCAATCAACGATCTAATAAAAATGAAGTAGGAAACAGGGAACACTTTTACGCCACTGAGAAGCAAAGAAAAAACTGAATTGTATCTCAGGGACACCAAAATAGTTTCATTCCCTGCTTTAAATCATGATCTAGTATCAACTATAGAAAAATGTCTATTTGTTTTTAATGTGCAGCTTATTCTATATACAACTCACCAAGCTAAAAACCTCAGTGAGGCTATAGCCAGTTTGGCTCAGTGGATAGAGCGTCAGCTTTGGACCCTTGAACCGAAGGGTCCCGGGTTCCATATGGTCAACAGCACATACCTCTGTAGCAGGCTCCTCCCCGTCCTGGGCCCTGGTCAGGGCACATACAGGAAGCAACCAATCGATGTGTTTCTCTCATATTGATTGAGTTTTCTCTCTGTCTTTCCCTCTCTCTTCCACTCTCTCTGAAAATCAATGGAAAAATATCTTTGGGTGAGGATTAAAAATAAATAAAAATAAAAATAAAAACCTCAGTGAGGCCCTGACTGTTTTGGCTCGGTGGATAGAGTGTCGGCCTGCGGACTGAAGAGTCCCAGGTTTGATTCCAGTCAAGGGCATGGATCTTGGTTGTGGGCACATCCCCAGTAGGAGGTGTGCAGGAGGCAGCTGATCGATGTTTCTCTCTCATTGATGTTTCTAGCTATACCTCTCCTTTCCTCTCTGTAAAAAATCAATAAAATTTATTTAAAAAAAAAAAAAACCTCCATGAGTATATCAGGAAAAATGACAGTGGAGCAAACGTAGGTTTACAGTTGTTCAAGAATAATACAAGAATGAACTGTCTTGAGTACTCACAACTGTAAATCTACGTTTGCCCCACTCTGTCTATACCTTTTGAATTAGAAAGGATGGGAAACCTGGCTAGGTCAAATCCTGAAGGCTCTCAAGATGCTGACAGAAACTAATGAAAGAGGCTGGTTTCCGGCCTTCAACAATTAAGTAATCAGCTGCCTTTGGTTACCCTAACAACTCACACAGAGACGGAGATTACCAGGCAAACAGGCTGCAGCAAATTCAGGATCCAGAGCCAACTGGAGTGCTGAAATGACATATTCCCAGGGTAGTCATTGCCTTCTTGTTTAAAAGAGAAGGAAGTGAAATTATTTTTTGAAAGTCCAGGACTTGGCAGACGTTTGCCGAGGTGCACTCATTACAGTAATGCATGTATAGAACACAGCCCAAGAGGGCAGCTGTGGTCAGAAGGTTCAGATTTCCCAGCTCATGAAGGGCCCTGCTTTTCCCTTAAATCAGATTTACTGATGCTTTTATTTTGATTTTGTTTTATTTTCTTTCTTTAAAAAAATTTTTTTATTTACTTCAGAGAGCGAGAGATTGAAACAGCAATGATGAGAGAGAATCATTGATTGGCTGCCTCCTGCACACCCCACACTGGGATGTGTCCCCTGACTGGGAATCAAACTGTGACATCCTGGTTCATAGTTTGACACTCAACCACTGAGCCATGCCGGCAGGGCTGGTTTTATTTTCTGATTAGAATGGTAGTGCTCAGAAAACTGAATTCTGTAAAATACAAAATACTGTTACTACTACTAATAATAATGAAGAAAACCAAGTTCACAACAGAATCCCACCACTCATCAAAGTATCATGTTGTGCACCTTAAGTACATACAATTTTTATTTGTTGAATATAACTCAAAAAAGCTAGAAAAAATGAATAGGTGGATAAATAAATAAAAGAAGCTCACTACCCAGAGAAAACATTTTTATGTATATGCCCCAAATATTTTTGATATGAATATATACTTCACATAATTGGATCAAACTGTATGCCATTTTTTAGCCTGCTTTTTTTCACTTGCATAAATAAATGCTCATAATTTTTCCACAACTTTTTAAGTTCTTTGGAAATTTTTAAATGGTTATATAACATTTCATTATATACATAGTATACCTGCAGTTAAATTTTCTTATTTTTCCAGGATTGGATATTGAATGTGGATTTAAATTTTTACTTAAGCCCTAACCGGTTTGGCTCAGTGGATAGAGCGTCGGCCTGTGGACTGAAAGGTCCCAGGCTCCATTCCAGTCAAGGGCATGTACCTCGGTTGCAAGCACATCCCCAATAGGAGGTGTGCAGGTGGCAGTTGATCAATGTTTCTAACTCTCTATCCCTCTCCCTTTGTCTCTGTAAAAAAAATATATATATATATATATTTTACCAAAAAAAAATATTTTACTTAAAAAGATGCCTTTAAAATGTACTCTAAATGCATAGACACCAATGGACTAAAATTAAAAGTATAGAAAAATATTTTTTAAAGGCATAAGAAAGCTGGAATGTAAGAAAAGCATAAAGAAACAAAATAGAGTCACCATAGCCAAGCTAATAAAAATGACTTAAATCAGAACAGTCTGAAACATGAGGAATAGGTTTTATTTTACTGTAACTAGCTCAAGGACATGAACTTTTGCACTTTTCAGTTGTGCATCAGTTCCTGGAGATATATGCATAAATCCTATTGCTTATGCTCTGAAGAATTTAGGAAAGAATAACCATGTGTCCAGAGCACTGGGCATCTGGAAGATTGCCAGCTAAGGCCAATCCGGAAGCTAAGAGTGCAGGACTGATTCATCTAAAGAATGTATTTTTTACTATAAAAATTGTTGATTTTTCTCTTTTCTTCAGAATACTCTGGGTGTTACCTGGTAGTGTTTATGATTTGCAAATCTTCAGACCCATGAATATAATTGTGTTACTTAATTCTAGGGAAGCTTCCTGACTCACTTATGCTTGATCAACAAATGTGTATATTAATATCAGACAGAGTCAATTTCAGAAAAAGGAATATTCCAGAGACCCCACCCATGCATGAATTCGTGCACCAGACCTCTAGTAAATTAATAATGTCTTATTATTTTTAAATAATGCTTAATCAAATATATAATAAAATGACCAAAGAGTTTTAACTCACACACCAAATCCTCATCTGTAAAACAGGGATAGTGCTATTACATTTAAAAGCTTGTTAAAACAAACTTAAATGAGTTAATATAAATAAAACTTGTGGGAAAATGCCCAGCTTAATGTTAGCTAATTTCATTATGATTGATTGTGGGTTCTCAGAGAAATATGATGAAGAAGATTGAGGCTATTTCCAGGGGGCATGACTTAGTGGGATCTGCCATGGCGTAGTACACAGGCACATGGCTACAAAACATTTGTGTATTATATAATGACAGCAACTCTAAAAGGATTTCTGCAAATTGACAAAAACCAGCAGAGAACAAGATAATTTAGTAGCAGAGGCATTAAAAGTAATAGCATTGTGGCTAATTTTTTCCCTTTAAAATTTTATTCTATTGTTATTACAATGTTGTAACTAAAGATTAAAATAAAGTAAAACACCAAAAACCCACTCTTATTTTGAATTATAACTTTTATCTGTAATATCCTTTAAGGTCCTCTTGTGCCACATAAAAATAGAGCTACTATCCTCTCTGCTGTGGTCTAAATACTTGAGTTCCTCCTAAATTCATGTATTGAAATCCTAACCCCCAAAGATGCTGATAGTAGGGGGGGCCTTTGGGGGTGCTTAAATGGCGAGGAAGGCTCTCTTGTAAATAGGGTTAATGCCCTTTCAAAGAGGCTCCAGGAATACCCCTATCCCCTTACGCCTGTGAGGATACAATGAGAAGTCTGTGACCCCCAGGAGTCGGGTATATATGTTATACCCAACCATGGTGGCACCATGATCCTGGACTTCCCAGCCTGCAGAATTATAAGGAATTTCTACCCTTCATAAGTCACCCAGTCTGTGGTATTTTGTAACAGCAGCCTGAACTGACTCAGGCACTCTCTCCTTCTCAGAACCCTTTACATCTATTAATTCTCCTTTGTTTCTGCCATTTAGAAGAAAGTTTTCTAGGCAAAGTCCTCTTGCTTTTATGTTTCTGAATGTAATTTGTTAATATAAAAAGCATTTACCACATTACTAATCATCTTTCATATAAATTTTCACAGCATCATGATTTACTTCTGATCCCCTATTGTTGAACATTTAATTCACTTCCATTTTCACTCACAAATGAACTGCCAATGAACATCGTTGCTGATAAACTTGTGGGTTCGTTTCTGATTACTTCCTCAAGGTTCTGTGCCGCGTGCCTGCAATGCCATGTTGTCAATACCCCAAAGGACGTCAGCAAATGGGAATATGGAAGTAGAAACAGCCCTAGGGAGTAATTCGCAAATTGTCTACAGAGCAAAGTATAAGGTTTTAAAGCTAATGAATATATAAGAATAGCCTCATCTCGCCCTTCCGGCAGAGCTGATCACTCCCTCATTTGGACTGGCAGGTAGCATGTCAACACCTCCAGCAGAGCAGTTTTTGTACCTTTGGACTGCTTTTGGCCCCATCTAACTCAGCGTCCAGCTCCCTGCTGCTGCCCGGGACCAGTGCAGCTCCTGAATCAAGCAGACATTCAGCAGCTGCTCACTAGTAGCAATACTTTTTTAAAAAATATATTTTATTGATTTTTTCACAGAGAGGGAGAGGGATAGAGAGCTAGAAACATTGATCAGAGAGAAACATCAATCAGCTGCCTCCGATCGATGTTTCTCTCTCATTGATGTTTCTAACTCTCTATCCCTCTCCTTTCCTCTCTGTAAAAAAAATCAATAATATATATATATATAATTTTTAAAAATGTAGATGCTTCAAAATCGGAGTGACAAACTCCCTTCAGATTTCAGAAGAGAGAGAATAAAAGCTCCCAAGTGCTAACCTAACTTTAACTGACAAAATAAAGATAAACTAATGCAGGCTCTCTGGAAACTCTGGGGCTGAGTAAGCTACAGTGCTTGGAAAAAAAAAAATAGGTAAACAGTCCCTACTTCTGGTCATTATCTTCTGAAGTGCAGGAGACGTTAAATAAACAGTCATATTACGTTCAGAATACTTCTAGGATGAAAAAGACTGTCAGGCAAGCATTTGCAGAAGATAATGGCAAAGAAAAGAGAACATCATAGAAGTAAGACATCCGGAAAATAAAATCATTTAGCAGGCTTTCAGAACTGACAGGTTCTGAAGGAGGCAGGTTTCTTCCCACCTAAATTTAAAAAAAAAAGACAGAAAAAAAGCTTCTAAAACTAATTTTTGTTTGTTTGTTTATTTATTTTTGGTGCTGTAAGGGCTGAAGAAAGTCCCGGACATGCTTAAGTCCAACTCTCCCTTTTCCCCAAGGATAGGAGAAACTGAGGCCCTATAGACTTTTCAAAGTCAAGAGCAAGGTATTCAGTGGTTGAACATCAACCCATGAACAAGAAGGTCACAGCTCTATTCTGGTCAGGGCACATGCCCAGATTGCAGGCTCCATCCCCAGTAGGGGGCATGTAGGAGGCAGCCAGTGGATGATCCTTTCTCATCATTAATGTTTCTCTCTCTCCCTTCCTCTCTGAAATCAATAAAAATATATTTAATTTTTAAAAAAAAGTGAGCAAGGGTCCCAGTCTAGAACTCCTGGTCTGGTGCCCCAGACCACAAGCCCCTGGTTGCCCCTGAACTTGATTCAAGGGGCCATGCTCAAAGGGTCCAGGGAAAATTCTAGGGCTTAAAAAAAAAAAAAAAAGACATGACAAGTAAATGCACTAAACTAGATCCTGTATTGGGAACAAATTCTATGAAGGACATTGCTAAAATAATTTTTCAAATCGGAGAGTGCTGTGGCGCCTACAGGAAACAACTGCTTAGGTATGTAGCAGCAGCGTTGCCAATCGCTCTGCAGATAGGGGTAAGTGAGAAATGTTTCCTGAGCCCTAATCCGTTTGGCTCAGTGGATAGAGCATCAGCCTGTGGACTGAAAGGTCCCAGGTTTGATTCTGGTCAAGGGCATGTACCTTGGTTGCGGGCATATCCCCAGGAGGAGGTGTGCAGGAGGCAGCTGATTGATGTTTCTCTCTCATCGATGTTTCTAACTCTCTATCCCTCTCCCTTCCTCTCTGTAAAAAATCAATAAAGTATATTTTTTAAAAAGAAAATAAATGTTTCCTGAGGATGAAGCTCCGTGGTAAGTTAGAGCCAAAGAAAGAACATCCTCAGAATGTTAAGGAGCTTGGGTTTGTCCTGAAGAAACCTCTGAAAGGTTATAAGCAGGAGATGGATAAAACAGATAAAAAGTTTTAGCCCTGCCCTGGCCGGTTTGCCTCAGTGGATAGAGCGTTGGCCCTTGGACGGAAGCAGCAGTTCTCAACCTGTGGGTCATGACCTCTTTGGCGGTCGAACGACCCTTTCACAGGGGTCGCCTAAGATCATCCTGCATATCAGATATTTACACTATGATTCATAACAGTACCAACATTACAGTTATGAAGTATCAAGGAAAAAAATTTTATGCTTGGGTCACAACATGAGGAGCTGTATTTAAAGGGCCAGAAGGTTGAGAGCCACTGGAAGTGTCCCAGGTTCAATTCAGGTCAAGGAGAGGTACCTTGGTTGCAGGTCCCTCCGCCCTGGTTGGGGTGTGTGCAGGAGGCAACCAATTGATGTGTCTCTCTCACATTGATGTTTCTCTCTGTCTCTCCCTCTCCCTTCCACTCTCTCTAAAATCAATGGAAAAATATCCTCAGGTGAGGATTAACACACACAAAAAAATTTTCTTTAGAAGAATCATTCTGGCTGTAAATGACTTCTCCAAGACCTAGGCCATGGGTGGAAGGAACTCTGGCTGGAGATGATGATAATAAGAACTAGGCAGGATTTTAGATGAACCTGGCCGAGAATAAAAGGATTTAGAACTTGCTTGAGGACAGTTTAGAAGAGGGAGGAGTCTATGAAAACCTAGGTATCTCGGTCATGGGTGCTATTTCTTTGGCTGGAGGGTGGCCCCATTAACTGAAACAGAAAATATAATGCAGAGGGCGGTAAACACAGAGGGAAGCAGTGTTATTCTGCTACTAGAAATGGCTAGATTTATCAGTCACATGGGCATTTGGGGTGTATCTGGGTGGGATGGGAATGAAGGAAGGAGGGGCAGAAGAGTACTATTTGAAGGGATAGAAAGTGATGAGAAGATACATTTGTGCCACGCTAGCCGGTTTGGCTCAGTGGATAGTGTCAGCCTGCAGCCCAAGGGTTAGATTCCAGTCAAGGGCATGTATCTTGGTTGCAGACTCCTCCCCCGGTCCCTGGTCAGGGCTCGTGCAGGAGATAACCAATCAATGTGTTTCTCTCACATTGTTGTTTCTCTCTGTCTTTACCTCTCTCTTCCACTCTCCCTAAAAATCCTCAGGTGAGGATTTTAAAAAAAGATAAATTTGTGCCTTCTTGCAATTTTGCCAAGGGCCAGGTTGACAAACTCAACATTTTGAGAACTTGTAATCCTCCCACTAAGAACTCGGAAGAAATAGCTAGGAACTGAAGAAATGTTAACATGTATACATTCTATGAGCCAGCAATTCCACTTCTAGGAACCTACTCTACAACTACACTGGTATTTGTGAGCACAGATGAATATACAAAGTCTACTGATGGGGATTTAATAAATCAACTCTGATATCATTATATGGAATACATATAGCTATTAAAAAGAATGAGGTAGTCCTAGCCGGTTTGGCTCAGTGGATAGAGCGTTGGCCTGCGGACTGAAAGGTCCTGGGTTCGATTCTGGTCAAGGGCATGTACCTTGGTTGTGGGCACATCCCCAGTAGGAGATGTGCAGAAGGCAGCAGATTGATGTTTTTCTCTATCCCTCTCCCTTCCTCTCTGTAAAAAATGAATAAAATTTAAAAACAAAAAAAGAATGAGGTAGTAGGTATAAATCTTCATGGAAAATGAGAAAATGTCTGAAATACATAAAATTAAAAAGCAGACGAGGAGTAGGATGCCACCTATAATATCCCATTTCTGTTTACTAATGCACTTCATGTGGGCTCGGTAGCAGAGCTGTATTATGTATATGTGCATTTGTGTGTAATATAAAGAAATGAAAAGATATACATTAAATGGTTAACATCCCAGTCATGAGATAGAATTGTTGTGGCAGAATACACGGGATAGCCAGCACTCTGAGGGAGGAAAGTGTAACCTTTATTTCGCAGATCTGCTAGTCCAGCAGAATTCTGGATCCAAAGCCTAAACTGAACAAGTGGTGAGGCTCTGACCTATATATCTCCTCCTGTGGCAGATTCCCTGAGGATCCCCGCAGCTCTGCCCAAGTCAGTCTTGGTGGGGCCTTGGGGGCATGCTCCCTAACTCTGCCCAAGTCAGCTGTGGTGAAGTCCTGGGGTTAGGCTCTGCAGCTCCACTCAAATCAGTCAGAGTAGAGGAGAACCAAAATGGCGGCATGAGGTGTGTACCTAGATGCGCAGCCTCCACAACTAAATTGTAGAAATACAACTATACAGTGAAAGGCCATCCTCCGGAACCAAGGGAGGGGAAGCTTTGCAACTAGAAGTCAGGAGAAGGAGTGCATTGAGACTGGATAGAGGCTCCCGGTGCCAAAACTGAGAGGTACGGTGGCACGGAAGGGAAGCAGTGGCACGGGTGAAAGGGTAGCGGCTGTGCCTGGGTCCGAGGCTTGGAAGGAGATTATAAACTCCGGGGTCACACTGAACTCGGTGCAGGCTGTCTGGTAATGGGGCGGAAGATCAGTGGTGTTCTAGCAGAACTGTTCACAGCGATCACTGACGTGGAGATTTGGGGACTCAGAGGCGCGCAGACCCCAGGGCTTGGAGGCTCCAGGTCCGGGAAAGGCTGTGAGTCAGTGGAGGGGCAACCATTGCGGGTTGCTCTCCCTAGCGATTCTGAGACCCCACCCCACTCCACCTACAACCCTGCCCAAGCTGTGTGCCCGCCTGCCTGCAGCATAGACTGAGGGACTGCATCTGGGACAGAACTCCAAAAGTTCCAAACCCCAAACAATGAGGAGAAAGGCCTGCAGGTCATTTCCTCCCAGTAATACCTCCCAGTGATAACTACAAGATTGTGCACCTAGCCTTCAAAGGCGTACAACAAGAGTGTCCACCCCAGGTGATTGGGGAGGCTTAATCACTGGACCTATAGGACAACTAGTGCAGAAACCACTCCATCAATGCAGCCAAAATGCAGAGACAAAGAAACAGATCACAAATGACAGAAATGGAGGAAAGCAAACTACTGGATATAGAGTTCAGAACTACGCTTTTAAGGTTTTTTAAGAATTTTCTAGAATCCGTCGATAAACTTAGTAATATTATACAGAGATCCATCACCAGACTAGAGGTTTGCAATAATCAAGTCAAAGACTTGAAACACGAAAAAGCAAAAAGCACTCAACTGGAAGAGAAAAAAGAAAAAAGAATCCAGAAGTGTGAAGATAATGTAAGGAGCACTGGGGACAACTTTAAGCGTATCAACATCAGAATTATAGGGGTGTCAGAAGAACAGAGAGAGCAAGATATTGAAAACATATTTGAAGAAATAATGACAGAAAACTTCCCCTACCTGGTGAAAGAAATAGACTTACAAGTCCAGGAAGTGCAGAGAATCCCAAACAAAAGAAATCGAAGGAGGACCACACCAAGGCACATCATAATTAAAATGCCAAGGTCAAAAGACAAAGAGAGAATATTAAAAGCAGCAAGAGAAAAGCAGTTAGTTACCTACAAAGGAGTACCCATATGACTGACAGCTGATTTCTCAACAGAAACCATGCAGGCCAGAAGGGAGTGGCAAGAAATATTCAAAGTGATGAATAGCAGGAACCTACAACTAAGATTACTCTACCCAGCAAGGCTATCATGTAAAATTAATGGTCAGATAAAGAGTTTCACAGACAAGAAAAAGCTAAAGGAGTACATCACTACCAAACCAGGATTATTTGAAATGCTGAAGGGCATTCTTTAAGAAGAGGAGGAAGAAAAAGGTAAATATAAAAAATATGAACAACAAAGTGACAACAAATACATATCTATCAACAAGTGAATATAACAAGTCAATAGAAATATCTGATGAACAGAATAAACTGGTGAATAGAATATAAGTAAGGGCATAGAAAGGGAATGTACTGATATTTCTCAGGGGGAAGGGGACATGAGGAGTATGGGAAGAGACTGGACAAAAAATCTTACATCTATGGATGAAGACAGTGCGGGGAGGTAAGGGCACGGGGTGTGTGGGGGGGAACCAGGTGGAGGGGAGCTATGGGGTTTTAAAAAAAAAGGAACATCTGTAACAATCTGAACAATAAAGAATATTTTTGAAAAATCAGTCAGAGTAGGTTACAAGCCCCCCCATTATCCCCTCCCCCCCCACCCCACCATTTTCATTTTCAAAATTGGAGAGAGAAAAGCTTATGGGCAAGATAAAAGGAAACCTATATTCACATTCAAATATTATTTTGTTTGAATTTCTTTTATAATAAACACTAGGGGCCCAGTGCATGAAATTCGTGCATGGGTAAATTGGGGTGGGAGTGGGGGTTGGGTGGGGGAGGGGAAGGGCAAGCGGGGAGGTCCCTCAGCTGGACCTGCACTTTATCCAATTCAGGAGCCCTCAGGAGATGTGCTACTGATGGCTTGGACCCACTCCACGTGGTTCTCTGCTCTCTGCTGGGCCTGTCTGCTCCACACTACGGAGATGGGCAAGCAGGTGCTACTGGGCACTGCCTGTGGAGTTCTTGATGGCTCATGCTCCCTCATCCCTTCGTTGGCAGCCATGGCCCCAGCCCAACCTAGGCCAGAGCAGCAGCTGGGAATTCCCGGGTGGGTCTATCTGGCCACACCTCCTGGTTCCCAGGTCCCAGCTTGCCTCGGACCCCAGCGGCAGCAGTGCCAACCGACCCAGGGCTCGCTTTTACTGGAGTGCGGGCCAGTCCGCCCCGCAGGCCGGGTCCCCACATGCCTCGGACCCCACTGTTGCCACCTCTGCTGCCCACGCCACACCTGTCACCACCTACCCCTGCAGCGCTGCTTGCCCGCTGCTGCTGCCCAAGCCTCAACCGCTGCTGCTCTCTCTCTGTGGCTGCCGGCCTCCATCTTGGCTGGATTAATTTACATACAGCTGCTCTGATAGGCTGGTGGGCATGGCTTAGGTGTCCCATAGAAACAGTCAATTTCAATATTACGCTATTATTAGAGTAGATATCTTCACATTACATGTGTATATTTTTTGAAAACATCTAGAAGTTGGGGGAGAACTTTGGGAGATACTAAGATAGCTCATTCAATGAATATTTATTCAAATTCTACTGTGCATCAGACACTACGTAGACACGAGTGAATAACAATATCCAGTGTGCTTCTCTCGCAGAGTTTCTAGTCTAGCAGTGAAGATAGACCATTAAACATTTGCTAACAGGGACTTCTCACACACTCTATATACCGAGAAGAACTTCAGACTGAACTCTCAGCTACCCACACTATGACCTGCTTGTTTATACCGCCTGAGTCAACCACTGCAGGGAAACTCTGGTTTTGTCTTCCTACCAATGGACTGGGACCTGCCCCATCCAATCAGAACTGCATGGCATGGATATCTCATTTACATAAAATGGACCTGATTGATAGCTTAGGCAGAAACTTCTATAAAGGTGACCTCACCTTTGTCAGTGAACACAATTTATGTTGCTACCTGAATGTGTGTCTTCCTAGCTACAGCTCCTTTCTGGTTAAATAAGTGCTTTTTATTCTTTATCACAATCTAACCTTAATTTTGGTTTACAGTAAGATGAAGGCTGCCTAGGACCTTCAAAAAGCAACAACACACAGCAGCATATTTTGTTAGAGAAAACTGTGAGCAGAGGCATAAAGACAGAAGAGTCCAGCCCTAGCAAGTTTGGTTCAGTGGACAGGGCTCGGCCTGGAGACTGAAGGGTCCTGGGTTTGATTCCAGTCAAGGGCACATGCCAGGGTTGTGGGCTCAATCCCCGGTAGGGAGTGCGCAGAGGCAGCGGATCAATGATTCTCTCTGATCATTGATATTTCTATCTCTTTCTCCCTCTCCCTTCCTCTCTGAAATCTATAAAAAATGTAAAAATAATAATAATAAAAAGAAGAAGTTCTTTTAAAAAAAAAAAAGAGCCCAGCTGGCATGTCTCAGTGGTTGAGCATGGACCTGTGAAGCAGGAGGTCACGGTTTGATTCCCGATCAGGGCACATGCCCAGGTTTCAGGCTCAATCCCCAGTGCGTGCAGGAAGCAGCAGCTTGATGATTCTCTCTCATCATTGATGTTTCTATCTCTTTCTCCCTCACTCTTCCTCTCTATAATCAATAAAAATATATTTTAAAAACAAAACAGAAGAGCTCAGAAAGAAGCTCAGTAGAACTGGAGAACATGGTACTTGTGATTGTGTCATGGAAAAACCAGATGGAAAAGTGAATTAAGATCAGACACTGATTATAGCAATAGGTAACAGCAATGACACATGTGCCAAGCTCTGTCTTTCATAACACTTGGCACAGTATGTACATGCTTCCTTGTCAATTGTCTGAATCGCCACGAGCATAAAAGTTCTGTGAAGGACCTCATCAGTCTCATTTACCACTATCCTCAAAAGTGTGTTTCCCTGCCTGGCTTCTAGGAAGTGTTCAGCAAACGTTTGTTGAATGAGTGGAACAACAAGAGAAAATGCAAAGCACTTAACATAGAGGATGGCACAAAATAGGTATTTAATTAATAGTGACTGTTATTTGTAATAATAGTCATTATCATCATCATGTATTTGGGAAGAATTAGAAGAAAAAAGTACCTGGTGGGTTGTGGAAGTTGGCCAATTACCTGAGGTATTTGTTTAAAATATATCATTACTGATACGATGTTAAATAATAAGACAGGAATTAAGTGGCATAAACAGTACCAGGATGTCAACAGTGGCTATCTTTGGTTGGTTTATTATAGGTAATTTTTATTTTCTTCCTTATATTTTTCTGCATTTAATATTTAAAACTCTATCTTATATATAATATTATATATATATATATATATATATATATATTTTTTTTTTTTTAATGTCACCATAAAACTATTTTACTGACTGTCCTGAATTTCTAAGTGGAAAATAACCAAGTGCTTTTCTTTTCAGGATTACTAGAAGTTTCTTTTTTCATTTGTTTCTTTTTAATTTCTTTAAGAATAGATGGTTTTCCAACTTGGAAAAATAAATAAAATATATCATTACTCCTCAAAGTTCATTGACTATACCACAAACTTAAAATCTTTAGCAAGTTATTCAAAGTCCTTCATTCTTTAATTCCAACCTGACTTTTAGTAAGTATGAGGTTGGCCCAGTTCAGTGGCTCATTTGGTTATAGCATTGTCCCTTACACAAAAGAGTCATGGTTTTGATTCTTGGTGGGGGCAGAAATGGGAGGCAATGATTGATGCTTCTCTGATTCTCTCTCTCCCTCCCTCTCTCTCTCTCTCTCTCTCTCTCTCTCTCTCTCTCTTTTTCTCTCTCTCAAATCAATAAACATATTGTCCCAGATCCCCAAACTGGTTGACAATGCACGGGTATTAATGGACAGGCCAGGCTACTCCTCTTATGGAGTCCAAGGTTACTGTCCCAGGTTCTTTTTGCGAAGAGCAGGGGTTTTATATTGGACCAGAGCAAAGATACAATACACACAAAGCAGTTAATGAGATGCTTG
>PVJC01021243.1:0-28380 GCA_004026665.1 Murina feae | reverse complement strand
TGTGTTAAATGTTTTGCCCTTCACTTTATTGAATTTTTTCTTTAATTCTCAGTACTATGAAAATTACTATTATAGATGTCAATTTATCAGCATCAAATAATCACAAAATGGCTCACATCATTAATCACTATGTCTTTCCTGCTTGAGAAAGTCAGGACATCAATATACTTACATTTTCTATTTAAAATGAATATGTATCTATAAAGTTAATATCATTAATAGTTTTCAAGATAAAATCACCATAACATATTTTATATTCTTCCTGCCAGGCTGAGGCTATTTACATGTACATTAAACACAATTGCAAGTAGAATGTACACAAAGGCAATACTGTACCCTTTTAATAATTTGATGCCAAAATAAGATAAAACTCTAGAAAGCCAGAGAATCATTATACTAAGGGTAATTAATTTAATTTAATGCCATTTCCCCAGAGCCTGGTGAACAGCAAAGCACCAAATAACATTTAGAACACCAACAGAATTTGGATACCCCCAAGGGCTTATAATAATGAGATTTAGCCTGAAGTGAGCTCATCCTTATTTGAACTCTTACTAGAATTTTTCCTCTCCCTCTCTAACACTTAATATATGCTGTCTTCTTCTATTATTAGCTGTACGTATGTCATCTGTCTAGATTAGAAACCTTGAACCTAAGAAGTGTTTCTTATATTGTGATGTCTTATATCAATAAGGCATTCAAAAATATTTGCTAAAAATGACACATGAACATCAAGCATAGAAAAACAGCTACAATGCAGTATAAGAGACCTATCAAAGTATAGAAAAAAATTCTTCTTTGCTTTAAAAACATCAACCTCTGAACCAGCAGGTCACAGTGTGATTCCCGGTTAGGGCACGCGCCCAGGTTGCGCGCTCATTTCTCAGTGTGGGACATGCAGGAGGAATCCACTCAATAATTCTCATGCAGGATGAATCCACTCAATAATATATATCTATATATCTATATATCTATATATATCTATATATCTATATATACACATATATAGATATATAGATATATATACAGATCTATATATCTATATATATCTATATATCTATATATACACATATATAGATATATAGATATATATACAGATATATAGATATATAGATAAATAGATGTATAGATAGATATATAGATCCCTCTCTTTTCCTCTCTGAAATCAATAAAAATATATTTTAAAAAAAGATAATTTTAATCTGGACAATAAAGATTTAAAAAATGTGAAAAAAAGATGATTTTGAACAGCACATCTTATAGAAGTAAAATCATTCATAAATTTATCAATAATAAAATACGTTAAAGTTCAGGTATTCTCTCTTCTATCTCTTAGCTGGCGTGTCAACAAATAATGACTACCAATATTACTCTAAACAAATAATAAAAGTAAATTAACTGAAGTAAAATAAGTGTACTGCTTGGTTATATTTAAATTATTTAAAAATAATTGGACTTTTATAGATTGTTCTAACCTACCATCACCATCTATTAGGGGAGATATGTGAGGCAGATATTTGAAAGATAACTGAACAAAACTACCTCCTAATACTGAATTAATAAACATTTTTAATGGAAAATTAATGTCTTACAGACAAGGTAGGAAGGAGTTATTCTTTGTTCAAGTGACATCTCAGTTAAAATCAACTTGTGTAAGTAAGTATATGACTGCTTCATGACAAACTCCTTCATGGAAAGAATCTAACCCAGTTACATCAATCATATGTCCATGCTGTCTCTATCTTTTGCCTCCAATTTCTGAATCTTAAGTCTTTACTTTGAATAATAAAAATAAAGCATTTGTACCAAAACTACAGAACTGTTTAGAAATATCTAGGGAGTATAAAGCACCAGATGGTTTTCTTTTCTGATCTTCACATCTATGAAATTTATCCTAAAAGAAATGGATATACTGAGCAAAGGACTAACAGCTTAAGAGGTACAACATATTAAAAGCCTTTTCAATCTTGAATCCTTGAGTCATTCTCCACAATATGAAGGAGATAAGGCTGCACGATCCCTTCCTTGAAGGTGTGGCATCAATCTATGGACATGAATGGAAAGCCACTTTGCAGGATGAGGTGATTTTCAGTGTGACAGCACACACTAATGGACTTCTTGATGAATTTCTGATAAGGATGGGAGGGAGCCTGGCTGTGCTGAAGATAAAAGAGTAAACTGAGTACTTGTGCTGATGCTGAACTGGGTAACTTAATCCTCTTTAACTTGTTCTGCATTGTAGGGAGCAGCTATAGGGTCAAGCCTCAGGCTGACTTGTGGCAGAGCCACAAACAGGTCCCAGCTTGGAGGGCAGAGCCCTCCTAGCACAATGAAGCTTGACCTTACAGTCCTTCCTAGGTAGCTAATGGGCTGTGGGAGGTGCAGCAAGTGCTGCCAAAACAAGGCTTGAGTAATGAAATAGATTTGAAACTTGCAAGAACACTGCAAACATGTTGACCAGTCCCCTTGTTTTGCTTTGGGTGCTCTGACTGTAAAATAAAGCTTGGGCTTACAGGCTGGGTCACTGTTTCCTCATCCAGGCACAGTGATCCTACCTGGCCCCACTGTCTGTCTTCTTCATTCGTTCACCGCCCCTCCTCAGGTTCACCCCTGGCCATGCTGGACATGGTTCACTGCATGTGAAGTAAAACAGGATTTTGAAGGTTTTGTTGTTGTTATTGATAACTGATGCTTTGCTCATTTTCATTTTTCAACTGGTGTGCTCCTTCACTGACTCAGAACAGATGCAAACTTACTTCAATGCTACTTATTGTTCCCACTTACAATAATGGAGATAGAAAATACTGAGGAAATACAAAGGCGACTTTTTTTTTTTTTTTTTTGCTATTGGCTAAATTTATTCCTTTAAGATAGAATAGCATTACTTGGGAGCAGAATGAACTTTGAAAACTGTGTATATAATTCCCAAACTTAAATACAGTGTACTGACCTTGAACTGTGTCTGTCATTCCATGCAACAAGGAATAGAAAGCAAATTGTTTCTCATTTCCTTGTCATCTAAGCTTCCTGTTAAGACTCTTTACATGGACTGAGTTGCTGGAAGTTAGAATGAAGGTCTTTTAATGAAGAATTTTTCTTAATGTGTTTTGAGTTAGGGGTTTTTAAATAGATGAGCATAAGAAGATATTTTAAATATAAAAAATAATTCAGTCTTGATAGATGTTGAAATAATACATATATTTATAGATTGGGCAAGTTACAGCCAAAGATACTTGTTGACAACTAGAGGAACATAATTAAATTTCACTTTTTTCCTTCATGTAACTTTGTATTTCCTTTTAGCTGCCTTTTTCTTTAATTTTAATTGATTGTAAAACTTTTTGTTCTATTATTTCAATAGCCTAATTAAAAACATCTCTGTGTTAGACACCATCTCTTAACATCATCTGAAGAATTAGTTTATGACAGAATTCTTTCACTCTAGAGATGAAGTGACTTCATAAATATCATCACAGAAAAAGCAGAAGGTGTTTTTTGTTTTTTTTTAAATGTCTACTTAGAGCCCTAGGGTGCTGTGGAAATAATTCCAGGGATGAGAAGAAACAATCCAATATTTTGGACACCCACACAACTCACTCCTGATTTAATTAATCAGATATTTACTATTTTTCAATCCTCCAGTTACTATATTTATTTAATGTAAAGAACATGTTTTAATTTAGTAAAATGTTTGAAAGTAACTGAATAAAGTATTCATTAATAAAGAGATCATAAAATAAAAATCAATTGGGGGATATAAAATCAGCTTGGGGTTTCCAGGAGAAAAGACAGACTAGTTAGAAGAGACAATAAAACAAAGCTGTTGAGCCTGACCAGTGTGGCTCAGTGGTTGAGCACTGAGCTACGCAGAAGGAGCTCATGGTTCAATTCCCAGTCAGGGCATGTGCCTGATTTGTGGGCTCAATCCCCATTGGGGGCTGGCAGGAGCAGCCAATCAATGATTCTCTTTCACCATTAATGTTTCTATTTCTCTCTCCCTCTCCCTTCCTCTCTGAAATAATAAAAACTAAACTTTAAACAACAAAACAATGTGTTGAGTGTCGCATTAAATGAAGATATTGGGATGAGCTGCTACATTCCTGTCCGCTGATAAAGGTGGAGTAGCATGTCTTAGTTCCTGTGAGTGTTATCATTATCTTCTCCATACTCTTTGATGTCCCAATTACTGGTAAACATTCTCTTTTTCCATGCCAGTAATAATGCAACCTGTCCGTATTCCATGGAAAGTTGAATAACTGTTTTGAAAAATCATGCTGCTCTACCCTTCCTAATATCTCTATGTATATGTTTAAAAAGGTAATGGAGTGTTTTTGTGGTTCTTCTCTGCAATTATATTTTGTTGTTATAAATGTACTTCTGCTTGTGACTGCAAAGCCCAGTGTGGAAATGTCTGAAAATATCAAGCCCTTGACACATGAACTGCATAAGTTATTTGCCCATAAAGGATGTCTGTTTTGAGGAAATTTTGTTATTATTCCAGATGGCAATACCATCCTCTTGGCCACACCACATGGAGCACATTCAGGAATTATTCACTGTGTCTGGTGACCTGGAAATGATTCTGCTATTGAAATGATTGTCACCAAGTATCAGCATAATGCCAAGCAATGCAGCACCATCCTTCAAAAGGACTTCTTTTCCCATGGGAAGTTACCAAGAAGTTTTGGTCAATAATCCAAATTTCTTTTACCAGACAAACAAAAAAATCTTCATTTGTTGATCTTTGGCTTGGCACAGAGTCAACGTAAGTTTATGTCAAATGGCAGCTATGCCTGTTACTGTAAAACACTGGTAGTCAGATACTTTAATTTTGAATTTATATTATTTGTGGATAGAAATGTTATGTTACTGGTCAATATTATTGGTCTCAATGGCAAACATATTGAGGCTCATCTCAACTATCTTTATTTAGAAAAAAAGTATTTACTAGTCTTAATACTAATCATCTTTGATCATTTTAACAGAAAGACTTTACTAAGCTTAAGGAGGTGAAATAAGATGCGTCTTTTTATAACTGAAGTCACAGATCTTTGTTGTATATGGCTCTCAGGGTACCATAGCTATGGTGTCTGATTTTGAAGGTCTTTCTTCTACCATGATCTAACGACAGTAAAACCATTAAAAACATCCATTCTAAGCAATTTGATGCTGGATTTTCATCTAACAGCTCCCAACACATCACTGGCACCCTAAAATGCAGACATATTTTTCCTAGCACAGTTACAATGGGGAAAGTGAAGATACCAGCATATATTCTACACAGAGAGCCTCTCCAATAAGTGTCTACTCTATTGGTCAAAAGCTGATATGCAATTTAGATAAGGACTTAATAGTATTTGAGAACAGAATAGAAGGCTTCTGTGATCTAATCTGGCTGGCAATTTTTCTTATTACTTTACTAGAGGCCCGGTGCATGAATTCATGCATGGGTGGAATCTCTTGGCATGGACTGTGGGAATTGGGCCAAAACCTGCAATCCAATGCTGCCTGCCACGCCTGCCTGCAGTTCCCACTCATCCTGGGCCCCCTGTAACTGCTGTGGGATTGCACCCAGTCAGTCCTGATCTGGAGAGGCTCATGTGGCCTCAGAAGCGCTCACCAGCCTTGAGCCCTGTGTTTGGCACCAGTCCAGAGGGAGGTAGAGGAGGGCCAGGAAGTGATCCATCTCACTGACTTCACACAGGTTGTCAGGAGCCACGTGGAGGCCACTTTTCTATTGTTTCTTCCTTCAGGTTGTCTAGGAAGGGGAAGCCATGGTGCCCAGTGCCAGAGGCCGACTTCCAGGAGGCCAGCAGCGCTATTGGGATCCTGCTAGAGGTGTTGGTCTGTCAGTGCCTGGCTTGTTCTCTGGAGAATAAACCTGCAGGACTGCTGAGGGAGGGAGTGGCTGCCGCCAGGCTGCTGGGCCGCCTGGACAGGTAGGTCAGCTGAGTGGCACTCCAGCTGTGGAGTGCACTGACCATCAGTGGGCAGCTCCTGTGTTGAGTGCCTGCCCCCCGGTGGTCAGTGTGCATCATAGTGACTGGTCAACCAGTTGTTCTGTCGTTTTGTCCCTTAGGCCTTTATATATATATATATATATATAGAAGATAAATTAGAGGAAGAGAATGTGGATTTTCACAACAGGATGTTGGATTATTCAGATGTGTGAGGAAGTGATTATTCTAAGACTTCATTGAAATATTAATGGAAGGTACTTTAGTTTAGAGAGGAAACACAAAGAGGACCCTACAAGATCATCCTTGAGAAAGTGAAGTTTAAAAGACAATGTTTTAACATGGGCAAATAATGAAGGTGAAGAAAAACATGTACAAGTGTACATGTTGGCAGAAAATAAAGGTGTAATTCAAAAAATAAATGTCAAATTACAGCAACAAGGACAGGGAGGGTTGGGGGGATAATAGATCAACCAAAGGACTTTTATGCATGCATTTAAGCATAACCAATGGACACAAAACACTGGGGGGAAGGGGAAGCTGGGGGAAGGGCAGAGGAAAAAAAGAGATATATGTATTAATCTTTGTAACACTTTATGTAATAAAAAAATATATATTTTAAAAAATGATAAAGGAAAATTCAACCATTTTTCATAAGACAGGAAAACCCTGTAATTTTGCACAACACATATTTCCAAAATAGTGTCTAAGATTTACTATTTTAAGCAAAAGCCTTAGAAAATTATTTAGCATTAATCAGCTAATTTGATAAATTAAATGAGTAAGTGTTGACAGAAGAGTCAATAGAAGATAATTATTGGTAAATAAGGAACATAGGTTTTTAAAGCTGTTGTGCATGTATCAGCCTGTCTCAAGTGGCAGTATTCTGCAGCTGTCGATGATTTTTCTACCAAAGCAGTATTTAGAGCACTGAGCTTTCAGGATTTAAAAGAAAATGAATCAAGGATTTACTTACTTGAACTTCTGATCTAAATGAACACACTTTAGGATACATAAAATCACATCAGCACCTTTAGTTTATAAAAAAAATAAAAAATAAACTCACAGCAACCTAAATTCATGCTGACTAAGGTGTTTTCTAGGAGGCAGTTTATTAAGCAGCAAAGTACCAGAAACTGTCACCATCTATTTGACAATGAGCATAGAAGAACATGCTAGGAGTTATAATTGGTGATGGCACATGAAGCTTTGAGAAGCTCAAAATGCTTATAAATAGTGATACATGTCATATTATTTTACTTTGGATTTCCAGCATAACATAAGGAGAAACACTAAAGATGATGATTAAGCTAAGTTTAAAAATCAAAACACAAACAACTATTACATGCCAAATACAGACCAACTCATTTTGTGAAAAATGATTATATCTAAATGAATGCTACAGAAGTAAATTTACATCATAAATTTGCATGTTAGTTGCATGATTTTCTTGGTGTAACAATTATTGGGACATTTTTTAAATCCCCAGATAATTGTACCCATAGTTGCCTTAGATTTGTTAATTAATTTGCACAAAACAGTCTTGATATGGGGGTAGCGAAGTGTGAGGTAAATGTACTGCAAAATGAGAGTAAAGATTACAGATTGTAGTTTTGCTAAGATTGAAATAATTGTCAAAAATGTGCAAAAATGTCTACAAAGCATTTTAGGAATTTTAACTATTCAGGTTACCACTTGGGCCATGAAAATGTACATCCAAGCCCCATAAGACAGTTCATTTTTTTCAGTATTTATTGATCAGACATTGGACCAGGAATAAATTTACAGTTTATTCACTGGAGACACATTGATGAATACATCAGAGTGTTCTGGGATCTTATATTCAAATGGGAGCCAGATCAGAAGCTTCTTACACAGTATAGTTTTCCTAGTGTTTGCTTTCATTTTCTCTATCAACAGATATTTATTGAGCATCTATTTTATGTAGCCAGCAAAGGATTAGGCGCCATAAAATATTGTCACTGTGCAGTTATGATGAAGCCAGACAAGTTCTTACCATTACCATGCTTACAGTTTAAAAAGGAAGATGGAAACCTAAATAAATCAATGACATTGAAGATGTGATTATTAAAATCATGGCCTTATTGGGTACTATGTCACATATGATCAGCCTAGTCTAGTCAAAGAGCACCACAAGAGGGGGAAAAAAAAGAAAGGTTGTTTTGGTAGATAGAACCCTAAAACAGACCTGCAAATTCTCTTCCCCCTTCTATACATATTGTGCATAAACCACAGGCCTGCGTACCTCATGGATTTCACTCCTATGCTTAGGCTATATGGCAGAAATGACTTTAAGGTACAGAGATCATCAACATCAGCCTCATGCAATGACATGACCCTTTCAAAAGCTGAGGCTTTTGTTTCTAGCTGATATCAAAATAAGCGAAATTCCATCAGTTGCTTTTGTGGCATCTGTTGAAATTTTGAAATTATTCTCCCTTTTATGTAAATGTAATGGATTTCATTGATTGTTTTTCAAATGTTAAACTAATCTATAATCATTAAATGTGCCCTTTGTCTCAATGTAAAAATATAAAAATAAAATAAATAAATAAATTGAAGGGAGGCAGGAATTCCAGCAGAAAGTAAGTCAGCAAGCAGTCACCTCAGTGGGTAATAATGACAAACTCTGCTCAATTTAAATTGGGTTGAGGTACATTTTAATAATCTAGTCTTTTTGGCCTGAAAAAGGTAAAGGTGATAACAGAAAATTTATTCCCTTAGATATAAAATGTTTGATATCCTCGTAAATTCATTACTTTATGGAAAACCACACATTATATTATTTCTCAAAATGACTGCATTCCTCATCTACTTCTTGCTCTACACACCTTCCTAGTGTATTAACTTTTTAAAGAAGTCATTGTACTTAGCACAAAAATAAATTATGTCCACTGCTATTGTTTTTCATTTGATAAATATTTAATACTGTCAGCTACTTTCCAAGTACTATGTAAGATTCAGAGAAAAAAACACATTCAAAACAGGAAGAAAAAATGAAGTCTCCACACCCACCAGCCAAGTCATCACAGAAATTACATACCTGTTGATGGAATGAATGGATGGATGGATGGATGGGTGAATGGGTAAATGACCTAACTGCTTTTCCACTCACTTTCAAGTCATCTGAAATGTTTAGAAGTTAGCACTTCCTAGATAAATTTTAGAATAAATGGTAAAACAATGCTGACACTTTATAGCTAATCTCTCAGGTTTTGCATCCTCTTATTCTCTTTACAGGCAATGTTTACTTTGAAATGCCTTCAAGTCTATCATTGTAACAGTAAAACTCTGATCTTCTCCTGCCTTCCAAGCTCTTTACAAATCATAGTCTAACAACTATAATCCGAGATCTGCATACACAATAGGAAATAAAGTTAAATCTTTTAAAAATTCTACCTTTATATCTTGAATAAGCAATGTGCCATAAAAAATAATATTAACATGGAGAAGACTGACCAGTGCTGGCTGTCAGCAAAACTGTTAGGTGTGCAAAGTGTTTATTTGTCACCTTCTCTCCTTTTCAACTCTACATAGTTGTTGAGTGCTAACATTAAGGTTGACTTCTGAGTTGTAACACCAACTTTTATAAACTTAACACACACAAAAACCCACAAACCTTGGGTGGGAAGAAATTAATCAAAGAACATATACATATATGCATAACCCATAGACATAGACAATAGTGTGGTGAAGGCCTAAGGTGGGAGTGGGAAGAGCAGGGGAACTGGCTAGAGGGATCAATGGGGAAGCAAAGGGGGCATTTGTAATACTTTCAACAATAAAGATAAATTATAAAACATTTTAACTTTTCTAGACCTTAGTTTACCAAATAATATCACCTCTGCAGATTCTTTCAAGAACCAAATGAGATACTTGTAAAATATTTACATGATTATTACTCCATCCTTCATATTGTCAGGGGTCTTCAAAAGATCCTCAATGTAGGGCATTATCCCAATGTAGGACACATGTTTGATAGTCGTAAGTGGTGGGGTGCTACTGGCCTCAAGTGGGTAGAAGCCAGGGATGCTATTAAAGATATTATAATGCATAGAGCAGATCCCCACTATAAACATATTTCAAGCTAAAAATGTTAATGGAGTCGAGACTGAGAAACCCTGCTGAAGGCAGGTATGCTGCCAATCTCTGAAGAAATGTCTACTCTGGATCTTTTCTCTTTTACTGTTCCTCATGAAATTCCCTGACCTTTTTAAAGATGTCTAATACCAATGCATGTGTCATTTGATCTTATTTGTGTGTGGTATGTCCTAGAACTGCTGGAATTTTTAAAGGTGAAGCTGGAAATAAAATCCTAAGAAATTAATCTCAGGTGTTGTAATTTGTAGTTCTAGAGATGACTGGGAAAAATTATGGGGATGGATTTTGGAATTTGGGGTTAATTCTTTAAAATAACAGAATATAGTTGATAAATTAATATAATCTCTGTATATAAACCTAACTTTACAAATTATTTAAAAAGTAAAGCTGATCTCCTTGAACTTCATCTTATCTGATAAAATGTTCTTGGAAAGAAAATCTTTGTTTCTTAATAATGATGTTCTTTTAAACTCTAGTAGAAAACTTTCATTACAATCCAATGGTGCAGCGTTACATAAGTAAATCAGTACTCTGGCTGTTATTGATTACCTTATCAGCTATGATTGTAGAACTAAACTTTCTAGAGAAAAACAGCATCCAAAGTGCGAGAGCTACATGCACAACTTTATTTGCATTTGTGTCCCTATAATTCCTCCATAAGGTACTTTCACCACTGATGGCTATTGCTTCAATTAGATAATTGTACTTCAGACTCTTAGCAAAGCATTTCATTTTGGACATATTTCTTATTAAGAACTGAAAGATCAGACATAAGGATAAGATGAGGTTCTGGGAAAAAAGTCAGGGGGTTGTGGGGAATAATGGCCTGAGACAAGAGAGAATATATGAAGATGATAAGGATAAAAATAAAACCATGATCATAGAAAATTATGGGAAACAAATATTTGATGAAAATGCAAAGAAGTAAAGATCAAATTTGTTACTTATTTATTGGAACATGACTTTCCCTAAGGATTCAGTAACTATTAACAGAAATCAGAAACAAAGAAATGAAGTGTAGATTTACTAGTTAACTATTAGTGGAGGAAAATGTAAACTTGAGGAAAAACTATATCTTTCCACGAATAGTTTAAAAGTATCATTTTTACTGGAGGCTTTCCTTAGTAATATTTAAATATATTTCAAAAGGAATAAGTTCAAAACATCATGACACAAGGTGTGATCTTAAGAAAATGTGGACTATCGACAATTTATAATGAGTAAAAACCATTATTTTGCTTTTTCTGTGTTTAACATAAGAAAAGAAATAATTGTTAATATTGTATACCTTCTTACACTCTATTCCTCTATATTATGAAAATATTTCCAATAAAGGAATTCCCTCTAATATGAAAACAAAAACATTCATATGAGGCATATAAAGATATCAACCAGTTATTAAGAAAACAAGTATGTGTGTTATATTTACTAAGAAAATCTAATCTAATAAAAGACTAATATGCAAATTGACCCTCACTCCATTACACCTAAGCCACGCCCATTAGCCAAGGCACACTCACTGGCCAATCAGAGCAACTATATGTAAATTAACCCAGGCAAGATGGCGGTCAGCAGCCACAGAATGGAACAAGTAGGAGGCTTGCCCTGGCAATGCAGGAAGCTAAGGTACCTGTCTGCCTAGGCTGGCTGTGGCAACAAAGTTTCCATAACAATGTTTCAATTATAGAAAATAAATAAACCCCAGAGACTTGCTTACAGCCTTGGGCTCAAGGAAGCACTGGGAGCCTGGGTTGTCAGGAGCAACCCGACCTGGGCTCCTGTTAAAGCAACAAAGTTTCAATTTTAGAAGTTAAATAAATTCCAGCCAGCCTTGCTGCAAACAGCCATCAGCCACTCAGCCAGGCTGGCCAGGTACCCCAGCAGGACCCCCTTCCCTGAAGGGGATGTGGCCTGCCTGAAAATAGCCATCAGCCCCTCTCCCAGGCTGGCCAGGTACCCCAGCAGGGACCCCCACCTTGAAGGGGCTGTGGCCAGCCTGCAAACAGCCATCAGCCACTCACCCCCACTGGCCAGGCACCCCAGCGGGACCCCCACACTGATCCAAGACACCATTCAGGACAAACCATCTGGCCCCACCCATGCACCAGGCCTCTATCCTATATAATAAAAGGGTAATATGCAAATTAACCCTAACAGCAGAACAACTGGGAATGACTGGTCACTATGACTCACACTGACCACCAGGGGGCATTTGCTCAATGTAGGAGCTGCCCCCTGGTGGTTAGTGCGCTCCTGCAGGGGGACTTCTGCTCAGCCACAAGCTAGGCTGCCAGCTTCCAGCATAGCAGTGGTGGCGGGAGCCTCTCCCGCCTTCTCAGCAGTGCTAAGGATGTCCGACTGCAGCTTAGTCCTGCTTTCTGCTGGCAAGTGGACATCCCCCGAGGGCCCCCGGGCTGCCAGAGGGATGTCTGGCTGCCAGCTTAGGCCGAATCCCCCAGGGAGAAGGCCTAAGCCAGCAGGTGGACATCTCTAGAGGGGTCCCAGATTGCTAGAGGGCACAGGCCGGGATGAGGTGCCCCACCTTCCCATGAGTGCACCAGGCCTCTAGTTAAAACAATAAAAGCAGTTTTTTTAAAATATCAATTACTGACCACTGTTATTTGATCTATATTTCCAAGGCCATTATATATTATAAAATTTGGATATTTCTGCCCTGACCAGTTTGGCTCAGCAAATAGAGCATCAGCCTGCGGACTGAAGGGTCCCAGGTTTGATTCCGGTCTAAGGCATGTACCTTGGTTGCAGGCACATCCCTAGTAGGGTGTGTACAGCAGGCAGCTGATCGATGTTTCTCTCTCATAAATGTTTCTAACTCTCTATCCCTCTCCCTTTCTCTCTGTAAAAAAATCAATAAAATATATTAAAAAATTTGGATATTTCTAACATGGATTTTGATTTATTTGTGGAAAACAGAATACAATGTTAATCACAGATTTTAAAAAAATATATTGGAATTAAGAAAAACATGTCACATGCTGATTCATAAAGTAACAAAGAAAACATAGAAAGCCATGTTCATGGGAAGTGGCTGAACCCATTGGAATATAACATACTTCCATACTGCAATATAAATACTGATAATTTTAATAATAAAAATATTAAATAATCAATATTTTTCATTTGTTTTACAGGTATATTCTTCTTGAAGGCAAAAATAGGAAACACATACTTCCTTTTATGTGGTTTCAAGGAATTGCTTTATTTATAGAGATATACATAGGAAGAAACTTAATTGACAACGAGGACACAGCTCATTAATCATTCATCTTATACTACAATGAATAGGACATTCATTTGTCATTTTGTCACTAAGTGGCTGTACGAAGTAGTTTCACAATGCTGGATTTGGGACATCCAAAAGCTGAGAGTTAATTCTGTATGGTTATAGTTTCAAAATGGCCTCTTATAAAGAATAGCTTAAAAGTAGAAACATAGACATGCCAGAACTTTTACTGAATGAAAGTAGTTTGAGGAGAGTAATTTATATTTGAATTTTTATCTTTCAAACCAGATGTAGCACCCACAAAAAATATTTGCTTCTCCCAAATGGGTATTTTATGCAAGTGCTCAGCAGAAACTGTTTCATTATGGCAACGAGAGTGACAAAAAATAAGGCATTCGTCTATCAAACATAAACAACTAAGTTTTGATTTTATTTTTTCCATTTACATTATGATTGGTATTGATTTTTAAAACACATGTACTTAGGATATACTTTACAAGCATTTTTCTGCACACATTTATAAAAAAGTGGCTGTGAGTAGTTTTTAAAAATGTATTTCAATTTTATTTTCTCTGAGTTTCACACATTTTTGTTCATTTAGACTCTAACTTGAAAAATGCTTACCTTAAAACACACACACACAACACATACACACACACACACCCCTTCTCTCCAGAAATGAAATACTCTATCTAACATGTATCATTAAATTAGCAGTTGGGGTATAAAGATATCATTCCTTATTTCTCAGACATATATAAGCAAAACTTTTGAGGGCTCTCTCAGTAAATGTCTCTGCCTGCTCTTGGAGTGATCTTTTCATAGCTATAGCACTGAATTCAGATAAGGGGAATAGGAGGAAATTATATAGTTTTTCCTAAATAAAATATAGTATAACAAGTCCTCCAGTGGGTTAAATGTCCTTTTGGACGCTTGGGACAATCAGTTTGCTGTTATTTCAATGGTGGCAAATACTACCAGTTTTCTACCCTCATATCTGTTTCACTGTATATTTTAATAGATGTTCATTCAAAATTAATTCTACATCCTCAAACTTCTTTGTAGTTAGTTATGACCATGTGAATAATTTTTCTCCCATTGAGAAATAAGCATAAGTATTGTGTGCAACTTCCAGGCAAGCATTATCTTCAACTTTAAAGGGAGAGCTGACCTTCTTCCCCCTCCACGCTTTGTACTGGTTGGAATGAAGCTGTAATGTCGGAAGCTACAGGGATTTTAAACGATGAGATAAAAAACACATGCTGAGAAAAGAGAATAGAGAATTTGGCCCTCTGATACCACTGAGCTATCATGCCACTTCTAATCTGCCCAATTGGGCATTATATGTTGTTTAAATCACTGTTAATATCGTATATGTGTATAAAGGGTGAGAGTTCTATGCATTAAACATTTTTAACTGATTCATAATATCATGCAAAAATTTAAATACATAAAAATTTAATAAAGAGCTGCTGGAAATCAGGATAGGCTCTGGTTTTTAAAAAAGAAGTCAAGTGATTTGTTTCATAGAATTAACATTTTTGTGAGAAGAAATTATATCAAATAAGTATGCTAAATAGTAACAGTAGGAATGAATAAATAGTAAATAAATACTATGTTAACATAGTGAAAGGAGGGATTTAACTTCTTATGATATTGAAGAATGTAAATGTAGGAGATAGAGAGAAATGATTTTCAAACAAAGAAAATAGCTCTTATTTGTTCATGCATGAATCTATTTAGCCAATAGGAATTTATCAAGTGTTTATTGTCCGTAGGTAGCCATGTTTGTAAGTTTCATTGCTTAGTCATTCATTTATTTGACATTCATTTGGTAGTTCACTTTGCCACTCTCTGTATACCTTAAAACATATAACCCTTCTAATACTGTGTGAGAGTCATTTTATAGGTAAGGAACTTGAAGGTCAGCGAAGCTAAAGTCTGTGCCACATGTCAAGATCTGCCCCGCCTTCTAAGGTTTTCACATTCTGGTAGAGGAGGTCAAGCACATACATTTTAATACATTGCAAACACTGGCATCATCAAGTGTGAACATTTACAGAGAACAGATACAATGATTGATTCTTCTTAATAGGTTCGTGATGGGAAGGTACAAGAGAGACTCACAAAAGAATTAACAATGAAGCTGAAACTTTAAGGAAGTGTAAGACTTCACCAGGCATACAATGAGAGCATGAACATCCTAAGCAGAAGGACGAGCATGTGGAGAGGTAAAGAAGTGTGAAAGGGCATCACGCTTCAGAATACTGCAGTGTGGCTGCAGCAAAAAGTTTACTGTGAGGAACTATAGGAGACGTGGTGCAGAAACCCAGGAAGGGGCTTTCCAAGAGGGAACAGCTGATGACATCTGTGGCCAGGGAGCTTAGTTAGGATGAGGGCTGAGAAAAGGGCTTTGGCATTTGATGATAAGGAAATCTTAACAAAGACTTTCAGAAGTGAGGGACTGAAGCAGAAATGAGTGGAAGTAGAGACACCGATAGTTTAAAAAAATCTAACTGAATTAGATTGAGACATGATTTTATTTGATGAAAAGTACCCGCCCACACACACCAGGGTTTGGTTGTTTTATTTTAAGAGTGGAAGAAAGTTCAGCATATCTGGGAGGAAGAAACTAAAGTAGATGAAGATACAGAAAGATTATGCATTGTTTAGGTATCTGGAGGAGGCAGAAGGGGAGTACAGGAGGCAGCACAGATGGGGAGGAAAGACTTGAACTGGCTGAAGTATGTGTGTAGCTGAGAAAAGGAGGTAAAGATGAAGTATCCCGGGTAAAATAGAAAAGTTAAGAAAGTCAGAGCCTTCTGAGATTAGTGTAAATTAATACAAGTGACTTGAAAAAAAATGACAACTTTTATTATAACAAATCAGAGAAATTTAAAATAGATTTTAAGAAATAAGTAAAAGAAATTCCAAGTAATGTCGAGTGTCCAACTACAGTTGTAAATAAAAATACATTATAAAAAAAACTCTGTCGGGCAACTATTATTATGTGGAATGGTAATTCACTGAAATAAAGGTGTGGGCTTCATTTTCATTGTTGCGATCATAAGCAAAAGGATTTTCCCCTGGACTTTAATCCAAGAAAGTTTTCTGTTCTGAGACAGCAGCTGGACAGTGGAAGAAAGCCAGATGCTGAGTATATGCTTTGAATGGTATGTAGAAGTACAAAATGTGGACCCTTTTAGGCTTGGGGTGCACAGGCAGTGTGGAAGGTTCCTCCTGTGTATGGTAAAGACAATCATACCCTATGTGACCTATGGAATAGGAAAGTAACAGAGTGTTGCCATGTGGGCTTCTGTGGGTAGTATAGAGTGATTATGGAAGGCTGCTGCTGTAAGTGGATTGGATGAACTGGACCTACTCAAGGGTAGAGGAAAGTGCTAATCCAATACTGAGGAGGCCTGCATAGAGGTAAACAGAAGTGGACAGTTCAGCTGGAGACTTGTACCTGCAGATTGTCCCATTTTTCACATACCATATAAACCCCTCTACAGAATTTTGCCTACACTTGGCGAGGGAAAGAATCCATACGTGTCCATGAGATCTAATTTCTACTGATCTGTGACAAGTAGAAGTAGAGCCAGATTCATTTGTTTATGAATAATAAAGTAAGTTATTTCTTATCCCTAAATGTTATAGACCAAATTTTTGCTGATATTGACAAGTGATTTTTGTTCAATGTGAGGTTATTATAGACAAATCTCTTTGTTACACATCTACACACACATAATATCTGTTACAAAGTCAACACAATTTTCCACACACTTTTCTCTGTAAGCAGAAACTTTAGGTCTCACCTTGGTCTTCTCTTAATAGCTACTCATCTGATTATTTTATGTATTGCTATGACCTCTAATGAAAAGCATGAAATTTTAAACTTGGCCCTAGTTCTACTTATTCTAATGATTCATTATAGAGTTCGGACAAATGTTTTAATTGCTACAAAACAAAACTTTTCTTTCATTGACTAAAACACAGATATATTAGTGTTTGATGTGCACCTGTTACCTATTAAATACTATCTGAGTAATTATCTCTTAGTCACATTTTTGATACTTAAATAATCTAATAAAAGAGTAATATACAAAATGACCCTCACTCTGTTACACCACAAGCCATGCCCACAAGCCACACCCACCAACCAATCGGGAGAAAATATGCAAATTAACTCAACTAAGATGGCGGCAGTCACGGAGCTGGAGTTGCCCTGGGCAATGGAGGAAGCCAAGGACCTGTGGGTCCTGAGCTCTACTCAAGGCTACAAAGCTTCAGTTACCGAAGATAAACAAACCCCAGATACCTGCCGGGCTGGGACCTCAGGTTGCCAGGGGCAACCCAGGCTTTGAGCGGGGGACCAAGTCAACAAAGTTTCAATTATAGAAGTTGAATAAATCTCAGATACCTGCTTCTAGTCAGGCCCCCCAGTAGGGACCCAAATGCTGAAGGGGCTGTGGACAGCCTGAAATGGCCATCAGCCCCTCACCCTGGCTGGCCAGGCACCCCAGTAGGGACCTGAACTCTGAAGGGGCTGTGGGCAGCCTGAAACAGCCATCAGCCCCTCACCCAGGCTGGCCAGGCACGCCAGCAGATGGACATCCCCCAAGGGATCCCAGACTGTGAGAGGGCACAGGCCAGGCTGAGGGACCCCTTGAGTGCACAAATTTTTGTGCATGGGGCCTCTAGTATCATATAGAAAGAAAATCTTTTTAAAACTATGACTATGGTATGTGTTCTAAACTGCAGACTAGACATATTCTAAATAAGTCTGTAATAGTAAATAGGACTTAAATAACTATGATAAAATGTAAACTGAATCCTCTCACTGGTTTACTATGCATTTTGAACGAGTTGTAATTATCATAACCTCATAACTACAATTTGATTAATGGAAATGTTTTCCTGGTGAAACAGTAATGGGAAATTACCAAGTTATATTTATTTACTCTCTTGATGATTATCAATAGAAAAAAAATTCATACATTTTTCAAGAGCAAGTGTTTTTGAACTGCTGATATTTTATGTAAACTTTGTGGGCTGGTTTGCTAATATTTGAGGTCTTTCAGCAATCCATAAGTATATGCTGTAGTTACTATCATGTTGCATTAAAAGATCATGAAACCTGATCTATTATCATTAAATATATTTGCTATTGAGGCAATCAGTGAATTCTCTGCAAATTTAAATATGTCAACAACATTCACTAAAAGTCAACTCAACAATTATTAAGTGATCTTATCATCTGCCTCTCTTCTCCCATCTTATGACTTTCATGTGTATAGTATGCATGCACACACCTGTAGCAAACATGTTAGTAGACGAAATATTTGTAATTCCTTCCTATTGGTGCCTAAGACAAGGTCATTTCATGAAGAATTTTCAAAAAATAATTCAGTTCCTCCACTTCTGGAACTCAAGAAGTTAATAGGTCAACTGGTATTTTGTACACATCCTAATTATCTGAAAAGAGTAATTTGCTCTTGAGTTATTATAGGTCTCAATTCAATTGTCTCAATCTTTTCAATAGACAACTGACCTCTGCAGCAGTCTGCTATATTGTAATGAAATAAATGACCTGTTTGTATCATTGGAGAATTTAGAATCACTCTTCTTAAGGTTTTCCCAAAGTGGCAAGCTTACTCAGAAGAAAAATACTGAAATACATAGGGAGGAGATGAACAAGATATACAAATATGATCTGGGTTTATAAAATGCTGAATTTTAATGTGTGGAATCTTGCAAATGTATGTATAAACATTGCAAATAAAACCTCCCCTATATCAGTGAATCCTGTCTACGTCACTCACTACCTAAATCTGTTGTTAGCATTTGTGAAAAATGCCTATCACCGAGAAGTTAATATGTTACAAATAAAAAGTTTTGCAAGTAATAAAATATCTGAATTAAAGCATCGTATATAATAAAAGGATAATATGCAAATTGACCTTAAGGGTGGAATGATCAGAACGACTGCTGAACCAGTCACTATGAGGCACACTGACCACCTCCTCGTGGTCCCTTTCCCTGGCGTGCAGGCTCCGATCACCTGATGGTGAATGGAGAACCGGGGGTGGGTGGTGGCAGAGGGGCCGGGAGCAGGGGAAGATGGCCTTGATGGCAAGCCAGGCCTAAGGACTGTACCCGTGTGTAAATTTCATGTGCTGGGCCTCTAGTATTAGTACAAAAATATTGTTCAAATGTATAATCATTTTAGAATACAACATAGGTTTTTAAATGTTTTCCTTTATGTATATAAATGCATATAGAAATAGAACCAATGTGTATTATATAGATTTACTCAAATAATTGTTTCCTGTAGCTAATACACATGTCAAGTAAATATAGATTACTAGAACCATAAATGATTCCTTAATGCTTGTAAACTATAGATCTTTCAATAAATAGTTTAACAATTTATAATGAGCATACAGTTTGAATATTTGTTTAAGTGTAAGTGATGCATTTTTGAAAAGCACAACTTTTTTTGACAACTATAATTGCCTCTACACGGTTTAAGATTTTTGGTATATTATGTAGTTAATTTTGTTTTCTCAAATAGAAATATATTAAAAATAGTATAATCCTCATTTCATTTGCTTTGTCAAACATTTCTGGAAATCTCAGTCATTAAAAAACATAACCATGAATTCAGTAAAAAAAAAAAAGTACAAATTATTGTAAAAGATGAATATTGAAGTAAGTAGGTGTCTGAATGTCTTGGTTCTTTACTCCACTGAAAGCATCAGCTGGCCTCATGTTAGAAACTAAATCATGTATAGTTTAATAGAAGATAAAGTAACTTCAAAGCAAATAGAAGCCCCCTGTAGACTGAACTGCAGATTGCTTATTAAACTGTGAGAAAGGGAAGAAGGTTACAGGTGGAGAAAGATGTAGCTCAAGAGGCAGGCAAATAAGTGGTGGAGTAGCTAGAAACTGAAAAGGTGAAAAGTAGACAAGAGGCCACCAGACACCAGAAAAGCCTTAAATTATTGAAATTACTTATTTTGTTACAGGAACTTTTTTCTCTACATTTTAACCAGCCTACATCCTTTCCTGCTGTTGAAAATTGTTTCTCCCTCACTCCCTCACCACATGGTCTCAAGTTTTCTCCTTTGGAAACACAGTGCCATCCAGGCAGAATTCTGCTCCAAGTGTTATAATCCCCCAAGTCAGAGTGAACTCCACCTCTCCCAGGGGAGAGCAGCCCAGTGCACATGGAGGCAGGTATTAAAGAAAGATGTACCTTCTGGTGTCTGACATTTGACAAGGAAATTGTAGTCCTCAGAATGTTTTCAAGCTTGATAGCACATCCTTACAGAAAGTGAGAAATGCATCCTTTCCCTCTTCGTTGATTTCCAAGACAAGTTTCAACTCAATGTCTGGGGCCAGTGGCATGGTGGAGGTAGAGAAGATCCTTACAATTCTTACTACCTTGGGAAGCTGGAGCTAGTGTATTTCTTTCCTATGGCTGCCAGAATAGACTGGTACACTGGGTTGCTTACCCAATAGAACTTTTTGCAGCATTCTGGAGGCTAAAAGTGTAAGATCAATGCGTAAGCATGTCCGGTGTTTTCTGAAACCTCCCTTGCTGGCTTGCAAATGGTCACCTTCTCAATGTGTCCTCACATGGTTTTTCTTCTGTGTGCAAACTCCTGGTGTTTGAGTGTCTAAATGTTCTCTCTAGTCAGATCGAATCAAGGCTCACCCTAACAGCTTCATTTAAACATAATCACCTCTTTAAAGGCTCTATTTACAAATACATTCATGCACTGCATAGTGACATTTCCATCAATGACGGGCTGCATGTACAAAAATGGTATATCATATAGCCTAGGTCTCTGATAGGTTATATCATCTAGGTTTGGGTAAGCACACTCTATCATGTTCCCACAATGATGAAATAGACCCATTTCTCACAATATGTTCCCATGGCTAAGAGGTGTGTGACAGCCATATTGTGAAGTACTGAGCATTAGGACTTCAATATATACATTTTTTTGGGGGGGAAGGGAGGGAGGAAAGACATAATTTAGCTCATAACTAAATGCCTTGATACCAGATGGCATTTCACTGACACTTTTTTTCTTTTGTTCCATTTTTGCTTGGTCCTACCCTTTTAATCTTATGCATTTCAATATGAAGCACCATCAGACTTACATTTACATTTTAATTTAGTTTTCTCACCTGCTCTGCCCATGCCCACTTCTTAAACTATACATTAGCATTTGTCGTTTTAAACACACACCTTGACCTACAGGTATGCATCTTAGCATGCTGGTCCATCTGCTGATCAAACATATATTGTGTAGTTAAATGGTTTCTACCATTTTAATGGAAATCTAATTAAAGTTCCTTTATCACCTTGGAAAACTAAACCCATTCGAAAATGGAAAATACAGGGCAAGGCCATTTAAATAGATAAAACACAATTCTGATTTGAAGTGTTTTTTAATTCTGTGATGTAAATACTTCCACCAAGGCTGATCCCAGCTATTTATGTGTCATCAATAAATACCGCATTAGGAAGAGACGCACACCCTTATTTCTAACCTTCAGAAGCACCACACAGGTAAATTACTCCGAGAGGAAAGATGCTAGGAAAATCTAGTAAGATAAATAGAAAATTATTAAGATTTGATTTATTTACCTTATCCTTTGACCATTGATATGGTTGACATGATTCTCCCTAAAGACATATATTTGTCATGCATGCATTGAATGCACTCATGCATCTGAAGCTAATAGTGTTCAACAGGTAGAAATCAATAGTTAATTTTTATAAGTGATATTCATAAATTTTTATTTTAAAAAGGAAATAACTGGAGCACTGTCCTTTCATTTATCATTTGACTTCCATCTATAATAAAACAGAGAGCATTTCATTTTATTTCATTCCACAAAACAAACATTCCTTTGGAAATCACTCTGATTTTTAACAGTATATCTTAAAGTTCATAGAAATAAATTTATCAGTATTGCTATGTTTAAAAAAATAAAATTGTAATAGAATCACAGAGATCACTTTAAACAGTCATTTGCCATTTCATTATTCAAAGGTTCCCATGCAGCTTAGGAGGATTCGAAAGGAAAGGAGAGGAAGGGAAGGACAGTCACAGAGAGATGGGAGGATGTGACCTAAATCATGCAGCAGCTCCTGAAGTGTGGCATGGAGGACGGACGGCGAGAGAGATCTGCTACTCTGCGAGCACACAGGACTGACAGAGCCATGGGGAAATGCCCGGACAGAAGCGCTGGGGGTTAAGCTTTTGCAGCAGCGTTTGACCTGGTTGTGTCTCCCAGATGTTTTATCACAGATTCAGGCTGGGATCCATGGGAAGCAGCAGCAGCATTGGGAAAGAAATTCTCTATGTGAGACCCGGACCACGGCTGAAATCTCAGCTCTGAGAAAAGTATTAAGAGTTTACGTGCACTTAGCAAAATATTTCATTCCCTAAAATGGCTATGGGTTGGCAGTGACAGTAAAGGTAGGATAAAAATAAGAGAAAATGGGAAGGTGGTGTCTTCATATTTGACATGTTGAAAAAGAGACCGTGATCATCTTTCAGATGACGGGTGAGAAGTGGCATTGTGTACTGAAGAGTGTCGGCACTGAAGACAAATGTTCCGCTTTGGATTCAGGCCTCATCGCTGGGAACACAGGAAACAATCCATGACTCAATTTCATCTGTCAATAGGAATGGCAACAGTGGGCTATTGTGATGACTGAATACACATAATAAAGCACACAATAAGTTTAGTTATCTTTATTTCAAGTATTTTGTGTGGATAGCTGAGTGACATATTTTATACTGGAGGGCCACCTAAACCAGATGGGTGAGTATAGAATTCATTTAACCTCATCTGTCCACATAGGAGAATTATGAGTATAGGATGAAGAGTGAGATGGAGGTGGGTTAGGGAAAAAACAGGAGCTTAGGAGTCCAAGGTTGTACTAATAAAAACCAGAGAAGGAGGTCTGGTGTGTAACCAAAAGCAAAATCAGAAAAAAATTAAGAAAAGAAGAACACTGGAGGCATCCCCCCATGAAATGAGGGCTGAGTTGGTGAAGGAGGTGGCTATGCCTCACTAATTATAAGTTGATATTAAGAGAAGATGAATTTTAAACTCAAAGAAGAGATGGATTTCTCTAGTGACTTAAAATGAAATACAGAACAAAAATAGTTCTGGGGTTGGGAAGTAGAAATGGAATGCTAAATGGAAGAATGGATCAAGGTTCAGAAGGTTCCACAAAATGGAAAAGATTGTCCAGTGTTATAACTATTTAGCAAAATAACAGAGTAAAAAGTTATTTTTAAAATTCCTACATGCTAGAGCAAAGCTTATATATGTGATCCAAACATACATTGAAAGCCAAGAGATAAAGGAAATTTGTTGAAAGAATATAAGTAAAGCTAGGATAACTGCAAAAAAAGAATTAGCTTTAAAAAAATACAAACGCTTGCAGCAATGAAATTGCCTTTCACTTGGGTAGCTACTGCAAAATGTGAACCTGATAGTCAATGCATTGATAGGGATTACAAAAAGGAAATCAGGATGAGGCAGCGAGGAGAGGCAGAGGGCAGAGAGCAGGACAATATGCTTACCAGATGTTTTCCAGGCTCCCTTCTACATGTCCAGGAGAATTCTTACTCTCATGTCATGTTTACAAAGAGGATTGTATAGTTTCTTTTTTTTTTTTTAATGCCTGGGAAATAGTAAACCCTTAATAAATATTTGTTGGATGATGGAACAACTTAAAACTTGATGTTATATCTCAGGAAAGTAGAGAAGTAGAGACAGTAAAAACTACTGCTACTTTTTTCCTGCATGAAAATGAACATGAAAAACAATAAAAATCAATATAATAAAAAGAGGTTTAAAAGACGGCATTTTCAAAGCAATCAAAGTGCTTCTAAACCAGTGGTTTTCAAAGTATGAAATGAGGACCTGTGAGGTCAAAACTATTTTCATAATATTAACAAATACAGTATTTCCCTTTTTTATTGCATTAGCATTTGCAGTGATGCTGTTAGAGTAATGGGCGGGTGAAAAGCTAGTGCATAAAAGTGTCTCTACCAGATCTCTTATTGCACCTGATACTCCATGTGGGCTCTCTAATGTAGTCTGTTGACTCCAGGCCTTGGTTTCAGTTTGCTCTTTGCCTCTGGATCACATGTGCTTCTAGAAGGCTCTTCTGGCTCAGCACAGAAGATAGTACCGTCAGCACCTGCTCCCATGTCTGTTCTCTATGAGGCGATTTACAATTTGACCTAGATTACTCCACCCTTCTATTCATAACCAAGGTAGGTCCCCATAAATTGGCGAAGGTTTTAAGAAAATCCTACAAAACCAATTACAAAAAAAAGAGTATTTAAAGTAAATACACCTCATGTGCTTTAATAGAACTAGTTCAAGAACAACTGGCATAAAGCTATTACCAGAGGCACAGATTTCAGAGCACACTATTGTTGCTTTATTACATCATCATCCCAAATTTTAGTAACAACTCTCTGTTATAGGCTAACACGAGGACATAAACTTTCCCTTGTCCTTAAGCATACGAGATTTCCTCACATACAACAAGGAATTTGACATCAGCATCCATGAAATATTATTCATGAATACAAATGATGTAATTACTATACTGGGTGTAGCTGCTTCCTGGGATATTGGACTCTTATATTTTGACTATAAGCATTGCAGGTTTACTACCTCTTCTTTGTGATCAGCACACTTCAAATTTTCATGGTCACAAGTACCACAAGTCCTTTTAAGTAAAATAAAAAAAACCCGTGGTTACGCCAGGTTAGAACTTTTGTAAAATGGGGCCATATCCCTAAAGCATGTTTGTAGCAATCCCTAGAGAGAGCCCCTGCTACACGATTATAATGAGCTTACAAGCACAACAGGATGGAGGCTTCTTAAAAATCCGACCACGGTGTTTAGCAAGATGACCCTGGGTTTTTCCTAAGAGTTCTGCAAAGTTGCAAACACTGCTATTTGGTAGTAAGTTCCCCAGAAACATCTCATTAATGCCAGCTAAGAGAATCTATTCACTTTACTGCATCTCTGCTTACTTGCACTTCGACTTTTTCTTCACAGTCCTTAGCTTATATGAAGGAAAGACAATAAAAAGAAAATAAAATTAAAGAGGACATTCATATGAATCTCCTCAAGAGGAAAAATCACAGCTGTCCGCATTAAAAGGGGAATTTTAAAGCCATACACACACACACACACACACACACATTTTTATTCATTTGAGTGCCATATGATATAAGTGATAAGGTAGGAAAATGAAAAATACAGATGTTTCCCCTTGGGCCTTGCTGGCTTCACTTGACCTACACTGCCATACAGAAAATCTTTGGAAATCAGGCATCTGAATGCAGTTCACTACTATTGCTGCACCTGTTTATATGGAAAAGAATGCATCTGGGGGACATTATACCTTTATGTAGCTAAACTCATATTAATTAATACTTAAATGCTTATAATATAGAGTAGGGAGCAATGAGTCTTGTGATCTGGAAATTAAACAGTCGAATAATATCAGCAGCACACTGAAAGAAATAGCCCCTAGCTAGTCTCACAAATATGCCCCTAGCCCTTACTTGTGCATATGTAAAATCATAGCTGGGGAAAGATAACATAGGTCATCAGCTATCTCATTATTTACTTTGTTGTTGTTGTTTTGTTAATCCTCACCTGAGGCTATTTCTTTCTGTTGATTTTTAGAGAGAGTGAAAGGGAGGGCAGGAGGAGGGAGGGAGAGAGAGAGAGAGAGAGAGAGAGAGAGAGAGAGAGAGAGAGAAACATTGATGCCAGAGAGACACAGGATAGATTGCCTCCTGCACAGACTCCAACCAAGGTAAGGGATAGATCTTGCAACCCAGGAATGTGCCCTTGACCGAGAATCAGCAATAGCATTCACTACCATTTGGTATTTGGGGTGATGCTCTAACCACTGAAGATTGACCAGGGTAATCATCATTTCTTTTTCTAATTTTTTATTTATTAATTTGAGAGAGAGAGAGAGAGAATTTGTTGTTCCACTTACATGAATTCATTGGTTGATTCTTCCATGTGTCCTGACTGGAGATCAAACCTGCAACCTTAGTGCATTAGGACAATGCTCTAACCAACTGAACTACCTGTCCGGGGCTAGCTATTTCATTATTTCTGAAAACTATAGGGTGCCTGTTGAAAAAACCTACATATTTGGTAATATTAAAAAATGTGTGTGTTTACATATGTTGAGAAACAGGTGAGTACATTTCTGACAGGAAAACTGTAGGCTTTGATTCTGCCAGCTTTGCTGGCAGTTCCATTGGAGGCTGAATTTAGCAATTAACTTGTCCCATTATGTGGGAAAAGTAATTAAGTTCTACCTAGATTAATGAGGAGTTGCCAGGAAGATTACAAATTGCCCATTGGTCAACTCATATAAACCAACCACAGCCTAATTCTACTTGATTAGATAAGAGCAGACCTTGACAGCAGGATCAATGAGGGGACAAGTTGTCTGAGGTCTCAGTGTTCGTTTCCCGTGTGGATTGGTTATGAAGAACTGAATCTAAGGCCCTTCAGCAAGGAGATATGACCCTGTTATGATACCCATTTAGAGAAGCAGGGTGCCAAGAGAAGCAAAAACGTTACTTTTATTGTTTTGCAAATATAGGAATGTTACCGTAGGAGTGAGAGATATTTGAACATTTCTTTGAACTATTCCTTTGATTTTCACTTGAAGCAATATTACTTGTAAGGGTGCACATGGCTTTAGTGTGAATGATTTTGCTTTGTAGAATAAAATAAGAAAGGATATCCATACTCAGTGAAGGAGTTGCTCCCTGAAGGCTTTTAGCACACACAAAGCCCATAAGAAAAATAATTATATATGTCTAAGTAATATCTCTCAAAATAATATTTTTGCTTATGGTACCTACGAGGAAGAAGTCATTGAAGTCAACAGCTTTCATAAAGACTGTTCCAAGTGGAATTTGAGGAGAATAGAGGATTTAGCCAAGCCCCCAAAGTCCACTGGCATCATACCACCATGCAGTACAAATGAGAGGGGCAAGCCCCATGTCTAACTGAGTCAGGGTCTCTGGAACTGCAGTTGAGAATCTGAATTTTTCACAGGCACCTAGAGTAATATTTCCACAGTAAAATTTGAAAACACTATCTAATCTAATAAAAGAGTAATATGAAAATTGACCCTTACTCCATTACACCTGCAAGCCATGCCCATCAACAAATCAGGGGCAAATATGCAAATTAACTCAGTTAAGATGGAGGCAGCCATGGAGCTGGAGTTGCCCCGGGCTATGGTGGAAGCCAGGGCCCTGTGGGCCCTGAGCTCTACTCAAGGCTACAAAGTTTCAATTATAGAAGATAAACAAACCCCAGATACCTGCGAGGCTGGGACATTGGGTTGCCAGGGGCAACCCAAGTTTCGAGCAGGGGGGTACTAAGGAAACAAAGTTTCAATTATAGAAGTTAAATAAATCTCAGATACCTGCTTCCAGCTAGGCACCTCAGTAGGGACCCAAACCCTAAATGGGCTGTGGGCAGCCTGAAAATGGCCCTCAGGCCCTCACCCAGGCTGGCCACACCCCCATGGGGTGAGGGTTACCACTAGGGGGCTTGGCAAACCTGCAAACAGCCATCAGCCCTTCACCCAGGCTGGCCAGGCACACCAGCAGGTGGACATCCCCCGAGGGGTCCCAGACTGTGAGAGGGGCACAGGACGGGCTGAGGGAATCCTCTGAGTGCACACATTTTTGTGCACCGGGCCCCTAGTGTGTGTGTGTGTGTGTGTGTGTGTGTGTGTGTGTGTATATACTAGGGGCCCGGTGCACAAAAATTTGTGCACTCGGGGTGGAGGGAGTCCCTCAGCCCGGCCTGTGCCCTCTCACAGTCTGGGACCCCTCAGTGGATGTCCTATGATGGCCCCAGTCTGCCAGGCGCCTTTTGTGTGTGTGTGTGTATGTGTGTGTGTCATCACTGGGGACCTGCCCCCAGCCCCATCAGAGGCTC